>JZKD02S2224245.1:19146-38440 GCA_000966675.3 Picea glauca
GTAAAAGGAGGTTGCCCCCTCAAAGAGGCTTATTATCTGAAATTATCTCTTTTTCAAGGCGTTGAGTACTTTTTCTGAGGTTTTCTATGCTATATTGATATTTGGTTCTTAACATTATGTCTCGAGGCAACATGTCCTAGACATGGAGTATCGAGAGTCAGATAGACTTGAGCATGGCCCTGGAGGGCTCATCATTTTCTTCTTCAGTGCCTCCACTTTGTCAGTAGTAGAAACATCCATCACATCGTCCTAGTCTTGCAACATATATGGGTCTTTCTCCATGAGGTAATGAGTCTGGGTATCATGGTATGTGTCACTTTGATCCTCAAAACTTCTGAATATTTGCATTTAATTATTTTTGCTTCTAACGTGTGCTTTGACCTTATGACTTTCCACTTGACCACACCTTGGGGGAATGACAGGATGCCCTAGTAAGCTGGTTCCCATAGGTTTTGAGTTGCCATTGGGGGATTCACGAGAGGTCATCATCTGCTCCCACCATACTTACCACCTTTCATCTTTTTCCCGCTCATCCATCCCATTACACTGGTCTAGGCAGTGGGTTGGATAAATATCTAAGGGTTGTACCTTGCCTTGTGGGAAGAAGGGTATAAAGGCCCAGAGGGTAAAAGTAGATGCCAAAATCCAAAATCCAAAAGCCAAAAGAATGAAACCTTGAGATTCTTTGCCCAAGGATCCCCGAGAAAAAAATAAAAATATTTTCAACAAGAAACAGAGGGACCCGTCAAAAAATAATAAATCAATACCTAGTTGGAGCATAGGGGGTCTCATCACGAGCCAACCTATTAGGTCCATGGGAATGTAGCGATATGACACTACCAATAGCTGGTCACCATGCCAGGGTAGTGGCTCTTGGTGGCATAGCCAAGAGAAAGGGGGTCTCTTCACGAGCCATCCTTCTCATTTCTGTGAAATGCTTGTGGGTAAAATTAACACCACTGGTCACCATGCCAGGGCCGTTTCCCCTAACTAGCCTCTTGAAAGAAAAAAAAAAAAAAGAATAAAATACAAAAGGCATGAATGGGCTTGGAAACATTTGCATCCATTATAAGGTGCAACTCAACCTCTTTAGAGGCACCCACAGGTAAGCCATACATTTCCCTGCTATCACTACACCCATTGCCCAAATATCCCTTACCACCTCATCCACTCACATGGCTTGGATTTGACTTCTCCCGGGAACATCCCACATCCAATGAGCATTAGCCCATTAGGACATCCTAGCACCCCCTCCAAACTTAGCTTGCAAATTAGCATAGCGTCTTTGAGCACTTGTCCAGGTAAAAGGGGTTTCATGCCCATGTTTAAATAACTTGATGTTTTGATGTGATTGACATTGCTATGATCCATGTGATTTATGATCCCATGGAGGGCATATTTTTTGATGTTGCAGGGCCACACCTGATGGACAGGTACATATGGGGATATTATTAGTTTGAACCTCCATAGGGGTAAAATCCCACCTGATGGATGCTGAGACCCCAATTAGGTGCAGAGACAGATCATGAGATTGCAGCAGAGAGAGAGGATGACGTTTCACCAGGGGCAGCCTGGTAGGTTTGGACCCAGGGAGGTTGTGCCCTTTCCACCATGATATAGGCCTTGGAAGGCCCATGACATCACCCAGGTCACCCAACATTTTGGATGTTTTGGAGGCAGTTGTGTGCCAAGTGGCATGTGTGGCAGGTTCCTGAGGCCAATGAGGCCTAACGTTTTGCTCTTGGAGGCCAATGTTGCCCAAAAAGGCCCTAACGTCACCCTAAAAGGGAATGATGTCACCTTTACAACTTATTTTAGGGTTTAATTATGACATTTAATGTAAAAACTGGATATTATGCGTAACAGGCCATGTTAGCCTTTTTGACCTAATTCTGGTTTTTGTAATTGTATAAATAAAGGGAAAATCACTCTTATTTTTCATCATCTTTCACTCACACTTGTGAGGACTAAAATTTGCGCCCTCCTTAGGGTTTCTTGGCTGAAATTTTAGGTGCACTTGTTGAGGAAGGCTAAATTTGGATTGTTTCAGAAAGCTTCTTGGTGGATGTGTTCAACTAGAGATTTTCTTGATTATTCTTGATGAATGTAAGCAATATTTCTACAATTCTTCTTAATTGAATGGTTATAGTTTTATTTATCTTGCATTTACATTCAAGATTATGAGATTTCTTGATTAAACCCTAGGAAGACTAGCACATGTATTGTCCTAGCTTTAAAAGCCTTCACCTACTATCTCTTGTCAAAAGGCCATTTTTCTTGAAGCATTTGCTAGGGTCTTGCCATTGCAACACCCTAGTCTTACTTGCTTCATCTTAGCTGATTTTGCTTCATCATTGAGTTAGAGAGGGAGGAAATATACTAAGGCGTAGGGTTACCTACACCTTATTAGCTAGTTTCCCCTTAGGGTTTGATTATTGACTCCATTTTCCCTAAAAGCACTAGTATAAGTCCTCTTTTGAGTAATTGATCAAAACAACTATCAAAACCTATTCTTTGAGCATCCTACTAACCATTTCTAACCTTAGGATAGCCTAACCTACTAACAATATTGCTGATGTTACTAAAGTAATCTACAGTCATTAAATGCAACATTAAAAGCTCATAAAGGCAATTGAAAAGGCTGATTTATACATTGTCTTATTTGCTTCTATCAAATGCTAGTATTATGATTTCAATGGTTAATGATTCTTAGTCATTTTGGAGCTCTTTCAAGGAATTTAATGTGAAGTATTGTCCGATAAATATTGCTGTTATAATTTTCTGTTTACTTCATCATATTCAACAAATTGATTTTATCGAGAGATTCTATGGTTTTATGAAGTGCTAACCAACAAGTGTACTTGAATATATATATAGTTTCTTTTTGCTTTGTTCCGGGAAGGTACACTTTGATACATTATCATTGCATTGGTTATAAAACTAGGACTTCTTGATCAGTGATGACTTGTGAGAGGGCATCCTTATCTAGACACTTTAACCTTGCCTTCTCAAACCCCTAGGTCACCGAGGACGTCTCCCCTGGGCCTACCACCCTAAATAGAAAGAGACATCCTATTGAGGTGACAGTGATAGGATTAGTCTCCAGTTACACCAATTTTCTCTCCTTTAACCTTTCCTTCTATCAAAGTACAAATTGTGCATTAACAAGCTATTGTTATTTTAGGAATTTGACTTTTAAGTGATAGTCAAACTAGGGAAGTTGAATGCAAGACCTGATCACCTTTCAAGGGTAACGAATGGAGAAGAACCTACCAAATTAGAAGACAACTTCCTTGATGCCCAATTATTTTCAGTCCAAATAGCTGATGAATATTTTGCTCATATTATTGAATAATTGAGTACAAGGACTGCACCACAAGAGTTTAACACCATGCACAGGAAAAATCTGGTAGTCAGAGCTGCAGACTATAAACTGATTGCAGGAAATTTATACAAGATGGAATACAACATTTTGAGAAGATGTGTAATAGAACATGAAAGGCCTAGGAATTTGGCACAAGATCATGAGGGAATGGCATGAGGACATTATGCAAGAAAAGTTGTCGCGCAGAAGGTATTGCGTGTAGGACTCTGGTGGCCAACAATTCTAAGGAATATTGTCAGAGATGCGATTTCTGTTAGAGGGTTGGTAAACCTAATAGAAGGGATGATATGCCCCTAAGACCACTAGTAACTTTGCAATTATTCGAAAAATGGGCAATAGACTTTGTAGGACCAATTAATTCACCAACAAAAATATCGGGAGAGAGATATATCATTACTGCAACAGAGTACTTAAAAAGATGGGAAGAAGCAGCACCAGTCAAAGATTGCAACGCAGAGACAAAAACAAACTTCTTGTTTGAACAAGTGATCACTAGATTTGGCTATCCAAGAATATTGATGAGTGACCAAGGCACTCACTTTATCAACAACACTATCAAGGATATGACTGAGGAGTTTGAAGTCTATCATCAGAAGAGTACACCATACCATCCTCAAGAAAATGGAACAATAGAAGTCTTCAATAAGATCTTGGAGAATGCTATGACAAAGATCTGCAATGTCAATAGGGATGATTGGGACTTGAAAATACCAGCAATACTACAGGCTTACAAGACTACATGCAAGAATCTCACAGGACAGACACCATTCATGTTGGTGTATGGAAAAGAAGCAGTGGTTCCACTGGAATTATTGGTACCCAGTTTGCGCGTAGCAACAATTACCAACATGACAGGAAGAGGCGTAGTAAAGGAAAGACTCAATCAACTAATGAAGATGGAAGAAGAGGGGATTCTTGCAGGATTTGACCAAGAGGTACAGAATGCAAGAGACAAATCTTGTTATGACAAAGATATCAAGAGGAAGATTTTTAAGGAGGGAGATCTAGTCTTGCTTTATGACAGTAAATTTCTTCAGCATCCAGGGAAATTCAAAATGCATTGGCTAGTGCCCTATGAAGTAAAGACTATCACAGATGGGGGAGATGTACAACTGAAATACTTGGGAGCCACATAACTAAGAGGAATGATCAATGGGAGTCGACTGAAACTGTATAGGGACAATCAACCTCCTAGAAATTAAACCTTATAGTGTAGTAAGAAAACATGTACATAATGTATTATAGTAGAAGTTAAAAAAAAATAAAAATAGAAAAGACAGAAAATACAAAAATATTGGAAAATACAACGCGCAACATAAAGTAGACTTAGCCCGACGAAAGGGAAATGTCCACACACAACATACAAGTGACACACTGTGCACTAAGGAAAGGTTATAGAAAAAATATGCTGTGCACTCAAAAAATCTCAGCGCGTTGGAAAAGGGACCAACGATAAGAAAAAGAGGAAATATGAAAAATGACGATTAAGGTAAAAAGGCACCAGTTGGCAACAATTATGAAATTAAATGAAATGTACTCATAAAGTGCCATTGCATTAATCACAGCTAGGGAAGCTACTTCGAGAATCTTCATGAAATTTCCTATATAAAGGGTAAACATGGGTAACATAAGACTCATTGTAAAATCATGAAATTACAGAGAGATAGAGCATGCATAGCATAAGTTACTTAACAAAGGATACAAGGCGAATGAGTTGGGACATATTCAGAAAAAACTAACCAGTACCCACGATGGAACCACCAAAAATGGGTGCACTGATCCAAGTAGGGAGGAAAACTAAAAGAAACATTAGAGCACCACAAGAAACAACGAAAGCCAAACACGAAACCATACAGACCGAGGAATTTTTTGACGTGGATGCAATTCCTTCACCACATGAAGAACCAATAAAACCTACACCAGTGGTGGAAGAGATACAAGCTCCATTGGAGTTGGCCATGGAATTCAATCCACAGAACGATGCATAGGGTCACACTGCAGATGATGCATGAAATCCACATAAAAATGTGACGACCGAGGGAGCCCAACAAAAAAATGGCGAATCCATCGCGCGCACAGAGGTTGTAGTGCCCAAACCACACAGAGTAGAATATACACGGAAACAAGAGGGTTTGGTAAAAGAAATCACCAATTAGCTAGAATCTGATGTGGAAAGGAGACAGAGGGAGGCGGGGACCTCAAGCCATCATCCAAGAAGAAAGGGAAAACAACCCATGGCATGGTCCTCACGTAGACAACCTGATGCAACTATCGTACTTCTATGCATTCCAGAAGAAGTGAAAACCACACCAACACTCCTGAATGCAAATATTTGGACCACGATGTGGCTGACGCTTGAAAATTCCTCGAGTTTGCGTAGCAGGTGTACCTAGACAACATAGGGACAACTACCTTTGGAGACCCAATATTACAACCAAAGCTATGGGCAGCCGATCGTGCCAACATAGGGATTCTAGATCTTCTTGAGTTTCCCCATTTTGGAAGGGAAAGAGGTAAACAACTGCGTCAAGGAGTTGATGGCGGTCCTCCGTGAAGGATTCCTATGGTTGGCATATCCCATCTCAATAGACGTAGATCTTATATCACTCATCACAAGTCTACCATTAATGGGTGAGAACCCCACACGATACCTCGATGACAAATCAAAGGAGAAAGCCTTGGATGAGGAGATGAAGAAAACCTATGGTACATAGAGGGGCTCATGCAGGATCATAATCAAAAGGATCAATGATGCAACAACAAGGATGGACACCAAACTCATGGCCTACGAAATGATCAAGAAATGCCGCAAGGAGGAAGTCCCTATCGAGGTCGTCGCAGCTACATCATGGTGCGCTAATGGCACTTCTCTCAGCCGGGCCCCCTATTTGTTAAAGTTATTCCTCAATGACTACAAAGATGCACAAGACTTAGGGACATAGTTCCACTACTCATGGCTATTCATGTTGATTGTGTAGATGGGGTGGAGGGAGCCCCCATACTCCCACTTCTGTGACCGGATAAGTCGTTGTCGCGCAGTGTGGTACACATCGTTGGGGAGCAACTCGAACCCCAAGCATAGAAGTGCCAACATAGGTACATTTTCCAGGTACTTCAGTGAAATACAAGAGAGTATTTTAAATACTTGAGAATTACTCCAAACATCGTTGCACAGTACATGGACATAGGCATCTTCTGAGCGATGAGGCACAACATGTGGATTCAAGTGTGCAAGGATCCAGACAAGGAGTGGCTACAACTAAGGTACTGAATCAATGAGGATGATATAAAGATGTCCATGAGAGATTGGAATGATGACTAGAGGATTCCAGTCCTAACCCAAGAAGTGCCTAAGGGTACATAAGTAGACACCGCTGCGCCCAAGCAGTTGACGAAGTCGGGGAAACCCAACCAAAAGTCAGCTCAATGGAAGAAGGGGAGTGCGCCGAAAAATAATACACAGAAAACACAAAAGGACATTGCCTCACAATAGAAAGAAAAATGAGCGGGGGATACTGCGACGCATGGAACCTCCTCATCATCCACTCCAAAAGAGACGACCCCCCCTAAGAGGCCAATCATACATACATGAGGTTTGTGCAAGAAGGAAAAAACGCACAAACAAATCCTAGAATATACGATCACCAAGGATGATGTAGACCTTATGGCAGAAACGGTGTAGGACTGTGCAATGAAAGACTTTGAAGAATCCCATCACCAGAGGGGAAAAATACAAGATGACCTAGAAGGAATAAAGTAGGTCCTCGAGCAGATTAGGACAACATAGAGGCCTGAAAGGGGAATATAATTCTTCCCCAAAGCAGAAACAATAACAATGACCAGGACTGCGCCGAACAAGGAGGATATTGTTTAGAATATTGCCCAAGCGAGTCCAATTTTTAGATTGACAACTGATATGCTGCAAATGGATGAAACTGCAACATATATGCCATTGAAATATTTGGTGCAGGTAGAGATGGTATTAGCAATAATACCTACCAAGGTATTGTACAGACTCTAATTCAATTTCATGGAGGAGATACAATCACACGCAAGAACAGTTGCAACAGAACTATAGGAAACAAGAGATGGAAAAGAAGCCTTAGAGCTGGTGATCGAACATGTCAAGTTTGAAACCAGGGAAGAAAAGTAGCACGCATAAAAAATTGAACAGGGGGTGACAATAGTCTACAATCACATCCCTAACAACATGCAGACCGAGAAATCAAGTGTAGAGGAGAAACTCAAACTTATTTCCCAAACCATTGAACATTATAGGCAACATATTGAGGAATTAAAGGAAAAATTGACCCCTACAACTCCTCTCGAGGTGAGGGAGTAGAGGAAACAAGAAGCTGCACTCTAAATAGCAACAATTGAGGAACAAGTCAACGCAGCAGCAGGACTATTTGATAGAGTGAAACAGTTCTGGATAACGTTGGATGAGGATGAGAAGGTCCAACAATGGGACCAAGAAGAGGAAAGGATAAGTACAACCATGCAAGATCTCAAGAATAGACAGAAAACAATGAGAATCACAGAGCATCTGAAATGTAATTAGGACTTAAAGAAGATGTAGGCAGATCTAAAAGCTATGCAGAAGAAAAAACATGAGAGACAGGCGGAGATAGAACCCCTCCAAGAGAAAGTAGCGCAGATAATCGTGCAGTTGGAGGAGGAAACAAAGAACATGGTGCAAGCAAAGAAGGAGTGCACAATAATGATACAAGAGGAGGTCACAACCCAAGCACTAGAGGCACTAAAAAAAAAATCCATGCAATTCCTAAACAGAGGAAGGGGACTTGCAGACAAGTTCCACAACCTAGAAGAGGTTGTCCAGGGAATGCGCAATGCCTAGGTGGCTCGGGACGAGCCACATGTCATTGTTGGGGGCCTGTTGGGCGCCGACCTATTTTGAGGAGATGCTATTTTTGGAGGAAAAACCTAGAATTATAAAAGTACAGCTGGAAGGAAAAGTAGCACGTGCGAGGGAAAGCCACATGAAAAGGAGGAAAGCATGAAAGGTGTGCATGCAGGAAAACCTAACCACATTAGGGTTATGGTTTTTGTAAGAGATTGTAATGGATGATAAGCCAAAAATAAGTATAAATAAGTACCTAGGAGGTCTAGGTTGAGGTTCCGAAGTTTGGTAATGATTAGTGAGAAAAACTACTGTAAGATCTGATACCAGTTTTGTAAGTTGTTGATTTGTAGGAGAGTCAAGCAACTAGATATCAAGGGTTAGATCACAGGCTGAGGATCCTGGTGCGATCTAGTCAGCCTCACAGGGATTGTGGAACCTGTTTTACGATAGTATGAACATAGTTGTAGTGCATGCGACGCCATCTATTACAGAACCATAATAAAAGAGCCTAAGATCCATATCTTTGTGGACGTATCCCAAGAGGTGGTGAACCATGGTAACACCTGTGTAATGTGTTTATTACATAAGTACTTTCTGTAAGTAGTTAGTTGATGAATGCATAATTCTGTGAGATCCATCAATTCTTAGATTTGTTAGAATGCATGCAGAGACTTAATTGATGAATGGATCTAAAGAATAATAGAAGGAACTACCAGATCAAGGCTTAAGAAGATGAAATGAATTCCCAGATCCTCACTCTTTTCTAGATTGCAAGCATCTGATCATTGTAGTCACCCATAGAACTATCTCGGGTGAGATTGCGCAGTACATACCATGTGTTGTGTTGCCTTCTGGTTTACTAGGAGGGATGATATTTTTAGAGGGCTTTGTTGGAAGCTTGTTCAGATCTGAACCTAGGTCAACCCAAGAAGTAGGAAGAGAGAGTAGTAACCAACACATATTTATACACTTATGTTACAAGGAAGATCTCTCTATGGCTAGGGGAAAACCAAAACAGATAGAATGACACCCAAAAATCATCTCTAATCTCAAGTATTCTATATAAATGAAATGCTTACAAGAGAAGGCTAGAATCCTACCTCATCCGGATGTCCGAAGAAGACCACTGTTGAGAAAGAGACCCAAATATTTACACCTGCAACTTGTCTTCAACAACCAAAATACATAAGCATGTGGTAATGATATATAATGTTAGCATATAAATCAACATAATCGATTAACACACATAACAGATATGCCCATGGAAAGAAACACAAATATTTGCAAGATATCAATTGGATGAGAAAATAGTATTTCTATTAATGTAATCAACATACATACATAGGTGACAAACTTCTGCAACGACACATATTAGAATAGAGAAACTAAGTCCCTACAGCTTGGCCTCCACCACTTCAATTCTCCACAAAGGAAAGCTCACATGTAGGAGTCAATGAGGTTCTCCATCACAAGATAGGAAGAAATTGGGGGACTGAACACAAAAGTTCATAATTTCAAGGATAAAGGGATGTAGACTCAATTGAGGTGAAATTTCTCCAGAGTGTCTTTGTGTGTATATCCAAGGCTTGGATATGGCTCAATTTATAGCCTCCAAATGGAATTTAAGGGTCGAGTCGGAGCGTTTCTAGTATATAGAAGGTCAAGGATCATAGATCCCGTGACATGCCACAAAAACCTGACACATTTTTTATTTTTTGAGTGCCAAACCCGATGTATGTGGGATGTAATGGAGAATCCTACATACATACGTGAGATATATAATTGGGAGGTCATGTACATGGACAAAAGTGTGTATTTTTAGCTCCGGAGTGATAAAAAAAGGGGAAATGAAGTCCACAGAGGGAAATGGAAGGCCATCCAAGCAAGATGCATGTAGTGTGGAAAAATATACTATAATAGATGCCCCCTAATGTGTGAAGCCAGAGGAGTATCCGTGATGGCTGAAATACATTATAATTCCCAGAAGTGGAGTAATGAAGACTCACCTACAAGTACTAGTTACTCATGAGAATATTACAGTCCACAATGACTTTGTACACATGGCTACTAATTTGAATTATACTGCAGATCCATGTGGATATATATCAAACAGTTGTTCATGGCCATGAATAGGCAATACAAAGTGGACATATGCCATAGGATTTCATAGTCACAAACAAGACACAGTGGAGTCCAATCTCAAAATCAACCGATGATATCTCTACACAATGTAGTACAATATGATCTTCCATGATCACTGGAGTCATATAGGTACTGGTCCAATCAAAGACAACAATAGATATGGGGTGCTGCTACTACAAACTGGAGGTATTCTACACTATCTGCCGAAGGTGCAATTCTACATTATGTGAATAAATGAGTTGAAGTCGAAGACAATGAGATTTCGTTTGATTACTGATCATTAAGGTATACCATTAACAAACGTAAGAAAACCCACTGATAATGAAAGTAGGTGTCAAGGCACCGAGTACATTCAAGAAGTGTTAACAAGAGTGGTGAGGTTGAACACTTGAAGAATCCATCGATCAGGAGACACTGATGTATTCCCATCTGTCAATGGCGGGAGAACCTACCACTGATGATTGCAAGCCTCTAGGTGTTGATATTATGGTAGCTATGGGAGGTATTTACCTCCACATGTAACCATGAAAAGAATAGAATATTCCAGGAAGTAAAAATAAACCCTAAAGCATTGGATATAAACCTCGAAGACAAGTCAGCCAAAGGAAATATTTAATATTAAGTGTTTATCCTCCAGAATGAGAAGTCGGTCCAAATAGTTCAGGAAAAACAATATAAATATAGGAAACTAGATCTCGTTTGTCACCTCACCTCTCATAACTGTATAAGGCCAGTGGTGCACAAATTTGAAGAGGAGCTGCAACTGCAACTGCTGCAGTTGGCAGATTTCGGTTTTGACTTGAACTTTCTCTTGGTTATGGTTTGGACTTTCTGCTTGGCCTTTGGTTATTCTTTCTTGGTGCGCTAGCCCTAGAGGGAGGTGCGCTACCTTGATTTTCTATTAAGTCTAGGGTTTTATTCCAGAACCATTCTCTGTCAAGGTTAAGGTGCTCGGGGGGGGGCTTCGACCTATGGTTGGGTGACAATATTTCTATATTGTCTATGGTTAAATGAGCACACCTATTATTTCTAACAGGTTATGGGCCCACACTATCTTCAGACATTCTAACCGCTGGAAGATAGATTGCGAGGATTTGCTCAGTTATAGTTGCAGTTGCAGCCAATTTTTGCTGTAGTAATGAAACCCTAACCCTCTTGTTGAGGCACCTTAAGTGAAGAGATTAACCTAATTTATGGATATCCTAGTGCGCTTTAACCTAGCGCACCTACTGGTACTCTCATCAAGCTAAGACGTCAAGTTTGAGTTTTTGGTCAAAGTCAAAGGTTGACCAAGTCAAAGTAGTCATGACTTACTCTATGAAGTCATAAAACAAGTTAGAAGGGGCTTCTAACTTCATAGCATGGAAGGCAAGGATTGATCTCATCCTTTCCAAGAATAAAGTGTTGGATATTGTGAAAGGAAATATCGTGGAAACACAATTTGAAGAAGGAAAAGAGAAAGAACCTCAGAACGTTGCATTTATGGAGAAGTTCAAAGACAATGACATCAATGCCATGAGTATCATAGTGTACTCTATAAAATACCACTTGATACCCTACATCTCTCATGTTGACTCATCTAAGAATATGTATGATGCCCTAACTAACCTCTTCTCAGTCAGAAACATTGGAAAAGTAATGAGTCTGAAGAATGAGCTCTGTGACATGAAAATGAATGATGATGATAACATAACATCATACCTTGTGAGAATATCTTAGTTAAGAGATCAACTACAAACAATTGTAAGATAAGAATCAAACTTGAAGAAACCTGGAAGAAGTAAAAATAGAAAGAAGTCAACAATCAAGAGGAAATTAGAATACATGTGACACTTTGCAGAAGGCAATAAGGATGCAGATGAAAGCATGGAATATCTTAGATGGAGGGAGCCAATTATATAATTCCAAAATAAGAGCATGCATTCATGCATGAAGCAAGGATTAGGAGGGAGACAATCCTAAATAATCTGATCCATTGAAGTATCTATCCATGTTCCCATTGATGGTAGCATCCATGAAAAGCAACACGTGTTCAATTTGACTTTAGAAGAAGTCTTCTTCAAGAAGCCTTAAAGTATCCTTGGTTGTCCATTCACATCCATGATCCTATGATGAAAGGAAGAAGTTGGAATCTTCAGAGTATGAAATATATAGAAAAACTCCATGAACCCAAGAGCTAAAGAGAAACACGAGGAAGAACATGAAGATTCTAAGAGAGAAAGAAAAACCAGAACAACAAATCATTATATCAAGAATCAAAAGACCACCAACTTGGTTTGAATCCACTAGAAGAAATCAAGCATAAGAAATGAAAGTTGTGATGAATAGAAGCATTGCGAGATTCAAAACTAGAGGTTCTCCTAGATGGAGGGAGGAGACTATGATGACAACTTGTTCTTGTAAACCAGATATATCTCTATCTGAGCTATTATATCTCTTACAGTATCCATGGATTGAAGTTTACATTAGTTGGTTATAAAATATTGTTCTCCCAATAGAGCACTTGAGGAAGAATATTATGCAAATAAATCTCAAGGTTTTGAGGTATACCATAAAGAGACCCATGTATGCATATATAAGAAGACCTTGTATGGATTCAAACAACTTGATACATAGTATCTCATGCACAACAAAAGCGTCGTGAAAACTTTATATAACAAAGATAATGTATTAGAATGGTTACTCAGAAGTCCAGGATGATGGATTGCTAATCCATGACAAACTCTCATGATGACATAAGAAGTGTTACTTGGATATGTTCAAGTTTGAGCCTTGCCACAATGTCATGAGCTAGCAGGAAACACAAGTGTTGAATCCAACCATGATATATTTATTGTAATATGAAGCCTTCAGAGAAAACCAATGTTCCAGATAGACTGAAGTACATTAAGATCAAGCATTACATTCTTCATGATGAAGTCTAGAAAAGAGAAGTGGTTCTCTAATATATCCCCACAGATGAGCGGATAACATATATTTTGGTAAAGCCTCTGGCTAAGATGAAAAATATTGCGTACTCAAGAAAATAAGATGGAGCTCGTGGAGACGAATTCCTTATTGAAAAAGGAAGAGATTAATCCTAGGTTGGGAGGGAGCACTGATGTGTTATTGATTTATGGACAATCATTTTTTAGTTCAAAAAATGGTCTAGGATGAGAAGTTCCTTTCTAGTTCAGAAAGTGGTTTGACATTTCTGACGGACATGGATTTTCCAGTTCGGAAAATAGTCCAGATCAGAGAGTCATTTTTGTAATGGAAATGGTCTGATAGATTGTTGATGTACCATAGATAGTGATTCCCCTTGGGGCCAATGTGGGGGAATGGTATAGGACAATCATTCTTGTTGGTGGTCACTCTGAGTAGTGGTCAAGTAGAATGGTCCGCCTCGCCGAACAATCATTCTTTCGAAGTTCACAGTTGTGAGTAGTTTCGAAGAATGGTCTGTTTTGGAGGTTGGTCAGGACAATCATTTCCATTAGGAAATGGTCCGGACAGTCATTCTCTAGGGTAGACTCATTCTCTCCAGGTTGCAATATGTTTAGTGCCAGAGGAATGGACCAATTAGGTGAATGGTCCAGGTTTAGTAATCAAGGATAGAAATTCCCTAGGGAAGACTCATTCTATCTAGGTTGCACTACGTTTAGTGATGGAGGAATGGCCCAGTTAGGTGAATGGTCCAGGCTTATAAATTAGGGACAATTATTGTTCTATGCTTGAGAAGAATAGTCCATATATCTCATGGATGATGTTTTAATTTGTGAGGGTAGATTCTCTTCCATATATCACAGATGTGAGTGGAAGAATGGCCAGATGACTCAATTTATATCATGATATTGTTTTCTGTGTAGGTTGATATCAGATGATATGATTTCTATGGAGACCATATGTCTTTGGACAATAGATGTATGCTACTGTGGTGGATGTGTTCCACTAGTTGTGACTATGTGTCACTGATTAAGTAGTTGTGTGATACTTGGTTTGGTAGTGTACCACTAGATTGTAGTTGTATACTACTATGGATATACACAGTTGTGTTCTATTGAATGAAATTGTTCTGATTGCCATGTAGAATATCAATAGTGATGAAAATGATTATCATCTAGATGGATAGTCAGTGTGCTTGTGGACAGACATTCTCCAGGAAGAGAATGGTCTAGACATAACATATTGCTGGTGGACAGGTATTCTCTCTATGGAGAATGGTCTAGGCTAATAGTCTGTTGACATGTCATGGACTAGTATTTTCCTAAGGCACAGATTGTGGTTTGATTAAGAAAATGGTTCAAGACTGACATTTTCTAAAGCATATAGGTGAGATGGATCTCTATGGTACATATGACTTGATTAGAAAATAGTCCTAGGCTCACATTCCTATAGGAATGGTCCATGGCGTAGATTTTAACATCCATTGGGACAACCATTCTTCTAGGACGTATGTCCAGATCAGAAGAATGATCCTTGTATCACTCTATGGAGTGAGTGACTTATTCAACATCATGCCTGATTACTCAGATGGAATATGGCTTCGAAAGATGATGCAACTGATTCTATCATATGACAATATTAATGGTGCTTGTGATCTAATCATGAGATAGCTTGTACAACTATGATAATGCTACCGGTTGAATGGTATGTTTGTGCGCAAGACCATTGCCTTCAATACCTCCCTAGCTAGGAGGGAGTGTTGATATTATGGTAGCTATGGGAGGTATTTACCTCCACATGTAACCCTGACGAGAATAGAATATTCCGGGAAATAAGAAGAAACCCTAAAGCATTGGATATAACCCTAGAAGACAAGTTAGCTAAAGGAAATATTTAATATTAAGTGTTTAGCCTCCAGAATGAGAAGTCAGCCTAGACAGTTTAGGAAAAACAATATAAATACAGGAAACTAGATCTCATTTGTCACCTCACCTCTCATAACTGCATAAGGCTAGTGGTGTGCAGGTTTGAATAGGAGCTGTAGCTACAACTGCTGCAATTGGTAGATTTCGATTTTGACTTGAAATTTCTCTTGGTTATGGTTTGAACTTTCTTCTTGTCCTTTGGTTATTCTTGCTTGGTGTGCTAGCCCTGGAGAGAGGTGCGCTACCTTGATTGGCTATTAAGTCTAGGGTTTTCTTCCGGAATCATTCCCTATCAAGGTTAAGGTGCTCGGGGGTGGATTCAGCCTATGTTTGGGTGAAAATATTGCTATATTGTCTATGGTTAAATGAGCACACCTATTATTTCTAACACTATGTACTCGTAGGAATCTAGATCTTGATTCTAGAATAGATGAGATAAATTCGATGGAAGGAGACCTGCTAAAATGAGAGCATTAAGGCATCTCTCATCATCCAACACGAGGTACAATGAAATAGCTTGATAATTAGGAGGATCTCAGATGAATAGGATGTTCACGAACCAATGACCATGTGTGTCTCTCGCATGCACCAAATGCAAGTAGTGTAAGAAAGAGACCGTTTAAATAACAACCAATGAGGAAAATTGTCGACAAAAGCGAGGAAAGCACCAATAGGGATAATGGAATCCAAGAGACTGCATGAATCCCAATGTGTGAATAGATTTATTTCCATTGAGCACAAGGGAAACCCCCCAGTCAAAAACCAATGAGGAGATGTCATCTATTGGGTTCAAGGTTACCTACCAATGATGAAAGTAGGCCCAACGTGCATGGTAGGACAACAACTTCATGTGATTCTAAGATACACTGAGAGTATGGCCGACATGAAAAGTCAATAGTTTTGAGGAGTGGCCAACATAGGATTTATAATTCCTTTGAAAAAGAGCATGAGATAGATGGATAACTCAAGAAGCATAGAATTAACACTAATCATTGACAAAATTTTGTGACGCAGGAGGCATCGGCAAACTCTCCATAGGTATTGAAAGAATAACCAGTCGAAGGAGTAAAATCTAAGTAACGAGCTCAACTTTCTAAGGTCATGCTAAACCCAAACCTTGGATGAAATGGACTCAAGAGTTTGTGCTCTATTCAAAGGCGACATGGCTGTTTTCGATAGGAGATAATATTATTTTCCCGCCCGTCTTTTTTTTGTTTGTTTTTTCATAGTAAAATAAATGCTATTATATAGGAGAGAAAATGAGTGTCACAGATAAAAAACTAGTTCCAAGAAATGTAATGTACCTATGCTCAATGCAGAGAAGTGGATGTGGGACATGGACACTCGGGGGGATGTTTCCTCTATGGGTAAATGGATGTCAAGTTGCAAAGGATATATAGAAGGCACTGCTTGGCTAATGTTGGTAATTGTTGGGGAAAAAGGGCTTATAACGAGAAAGAGAGAGCTAACATTAGGCTCATTAATGCAAGGAGGATAATGGGATACAATTACAAATTAACTCAAAAAGTTTCCCTTTTCATAGATGTTAGTCCCCTAGGCCTGAAAAAGTATAAACTAATACCTAGGAGAACTTTTCTAGCTAATGGCGACTAGAGTATTCACTTTTTGTAAATATTCTACTTGGTTTGGAAAAGGGTTAAACTTATACCAAATAGATATCCTTTCAAAACCATTTAACGAGTGTGAAACAAACGAGTTCACTCATTAATATTTTCATTTTTTGGAGTCTGAAAAGCGATTAACTAAGACTCTAGGATGTTGTTCTAAGAAACATATCATGGGGGAGGCTAGGGCTCCCATGCATGTGTTCTGTCGAAATATAGCAACTCAATGGTCACTGACACAAGCTTGGGAGAACCCAAAACTTGTCAACCTGAGGAGGATGAAATACTTGTAGAGGATCCTTCATCTACAATACATCAACGAACACCCATTATCTGGAAGGGTGCAAAAGAAGGAAGGTGAGGCTCTACAAGATCATTCCAATCAAAGGAAATCATCCTAGGACATGGAGGGAGCGTACTCAGAGAGAGTGGAATCCTCCCTTGTTCTGAAGGTATAGAACTAGAAATGCTAAGGACATGGTCGAAAGATGCATCACCCCCCAAAAGAAGAGTGGGATTGACCAAATATTGCATCGACAATATCACTTCCTTATAATTCTCACTCTCCAAGAGAAGAGTGGGATTGATCAAAGATTACATCGATACGACCACTTCTTCAACTATTGGTTGAATAGGATGCGAGACAACATGGTCAAGAGACACATCACTCCACAAAATAGGAGTGGTGTTTGCCAAAGATTGCATCGACATGATCAATTGTTGAACAAGATGTGAGACAACATGGTTAAGAGACGCATCACTCCCCAAAACATGAGTGGTGTCAGCTGAGTATTGCGTCAACCTGACCACTTGTTGAATAGGATGTGAGACAACATGGTCAAGAGATGCATCACTCCCAAAAAGGAGAGTGATTTTTACCGAAGATTTCATTGGCACGACCGATGTATTAACCAAAGAAGGATTAGAATGATGGGAAACCAAAGATGACTCAGAACCTAAAGGGCCACTAGACAAGGACCATGCTTCTCGTACCACCATAATATTAGGGCACAAACAAGTTAAGTGTTCTCCCTTAAAAAGTATAAAAAGGAACTTGGGATTACATCCTATACGTCTAGGCTTCTCAATCATATCAATGCCCCCAAAACAACTTGCAGTGGCCGATGACATGCTCCCAACATGACTTGTAGAGGCTAGTGGCAGATTTCCAACATGAATTGGAGAGGCTAGTGGTAGATTTCCAACATGAATTGCAGAGGTTGGTGATGTTTGTCCAGTGTGACTAGCAGTGACTAGAGTTGTGCCCCCAACATGACTTGCAACGGTTGGTTTCTTATCCTCAGCATGGCTTGCAAAGGTTGGTGAGAGGTATCCAACATCTCTAGCAATGGTTGGTTTCATGCCCCTAACATGACTTGTAGAGGTTGGTGATAGGTCTCCAACATGACTTGCAGAGGTTGGTGACATAATGCCAGTATGACTCGCAGTGACTAGACTTGTGCTTCTCGCATGACTTGCATCGACTGGTTGTGACATCTGATACCACGGTCCCATGAAAGACTGGTTTTGAGAGATTGTGGGCCAAGAAGGGTTCTGGTATACACCATGGCCCTGCCCAATAGGATATTATCCTCCTCCCAAATGATTCATAAAAGGTTTAAAGAGAATCATCACCGAGGAAGTTGCTTGTGAGGAGAAAGTGACATGACATGGGTTACTCAGGTGAGGATATATGTTTCCCTCAGACAAAGGAACTCCATGCAAGGGGTTTCCCATATTATAAAACTGACTCCCCACAAATGAAACATCAGAGGATAGAGGGAGGTTCACCATGATAAAAGCATTTGTAGGAACCATCATAGCGGAATAAGGAAGGATGGACAAGATGTAAGAAGTACAAAGACCTCCCATTTGAGCACTCGATTTTGGAAAAGTGAAGCTAGGATTGGGTCAAGAGGAAGGAGGATTCCAACCTCCTACCATAGGAGTTGGTTGAGGTATATGACTCTTGTTATCGCACAATTTGTACTTTGATAGAAGGAAAGGTTAAAGGAGATAAAATTGGAGAAACTGGAGACTAATCCTATCACTGTCACATCAATAGGATGCCAATTTCTATTTAGGGTGGTAGGCCCAGGGGAGACGTCCCTGGTGACTTGGAGGTTTGAGAAGGCAAGGTCTGTTGATACTGAGAGGGGGGTGAATCAGTATAGTGTATAATTTAAAACCTTTTTCAACTTATACTTAAACCATTCAACTATATCCAATAAGAAATGAACAATAGTATAAGAGTTACACTAATACAACGCAATACACCATGCACAATATATGAGAAATAATCAATAGTTATTATTCAAGGGAAGTAATGACTTCCAAAGGTAACTACAACTTCCAAATGTAAAGGGAGGGATAAACCTCCAAGAGGAAGATACAATCCTCCAATATCAAGAGAGAGTTGAACTCTCCA
>JZKD02S2224289.1:8522-38436 GCA_000966675.3 Picea glauca
AGGAGGATCCAAAATGCTCACAGAGGTCCAGGAGGATCCATGAAAGCTCAAAATTAAAATATCCCAAATCCTCAAAAAAATGCCCTCAATTTGTAGAGCTTGGCCATAGATTTCCAATGACACAAAAATTACCTCAAACAGAGTTCGTATGAAAAATATATGGTTGGTCAAAGTTTAATTCAACCACATCAAAAGCCAAAGTCAAAGGGTCAAGGTGATGCGTGTGTTGGACATACATTTTTGGACATAATTTTGGAGAAAAACCTAAGTATGAAGAAAGGGGACATAAGGAATAAATCGAGCAGAAGGAAGAAATCATGCAAAAGGAAGAAAGGGCACAGAAGGGAAAAAAAGGACAGAAAATGCGCAGGACGCAGACAATGCACAAACATAAGGATAAATAAATCGAGGGAGAGAAGGAAGCATAAAGGAAGACAATGTGACTTCCAGGAAATAGAAGAACACCATAAAAGATATATAAAGAATGAGAAGTAAAAGAAGGAAAACAATCAATTAACTGAATATGGCCATGCCATGCATTGTGATGGGTTATTTTGGGATAGATAAGAATATTACTTTAAACCCTAGATTTTGTGTATAAATATGTAATGGGTGGGGTAAAAAGAGAGCTAACAATGAATAAGGAACGAGAGATATAGTGGACTAGAGAGAGTGGGTAGAATCTGTAAAGGTTGATATTATGTAAGAATCATGAATGTAATTAGTCGATACAATGAATAAAGATATAGTTTGAGAGATAATATTGCATCTTGTGTTCTTTACTTGTTTATCTGTGGTTATGGATGATGTTTTTATACTTCATAGACTAGATTTACTGTATGGATTGATTATGATGGAATATTCATGAATGGAATAATCAAGAGCATACATAAGCTAGGATAAGGAACAATGATTCACGCATCCTCTTCCATTTCCCTTACTACTGTGAAAACCTGGTTCTTGCAGTCCCAAGAGATACCTCAGGTGAGACTTCATCTGCGCAATCAAATGATGCCGAAAGGGCTGGTGTCTTGAGGGTTTGTTGGTCACAATTTAATCAAACCTTGGGTCTTACAACCCATGCACATGCCATTTTATCCAAACAAATGGTTCTATTTTTGGGACTGGGAAATTGCAATTAAGGGAATGTTTTGGAGGATGAATAAGAAGGAAATCACAGATTGGTTGGAATGAAAATAACATGAATTCGCATGATAAGAGAACAAGAACCCTCAGATGAGTGACAAGAAATGGATGAAAAAGTATGTTCTCATGGACTTGCATGAAATTTTCTTTGGCAAATTCCTAGAAATTCTGATGGAGTGGCTAGAAAGATTGGTTCAGAAGATAGGAAGGTTTAGTGCTGCAACACCAAAGAATTGGATTCCTGAATTGGTAAAACAACTTAATTGATGGGAGTTGAAGGATGACAGGGGAATCGTCTAAGAGAATGAATCAATGAACGACGAAGGAAGAGACTGAGGATGCAAGAAGGAATCATACTATAGGAAGAGTATGATTTTGGAGAATTGCATGGAGGAAGAAGGTATAAGAGGCAAAAGACTGGGGCTGGGAGAGAAGAGAAACACAGTGAGCCAAAAGAAAGTGAACCTTGGGAACATGTCTAAATAATGGAGATACCATATGGAGGAGGAAAAGAAGAATAATCTCAGTACAGTCCAATAATATAGGAACTCATAAGTCCTACTTAGAAAAGATGTTGTGTTAAATCCATGACCCCATGTGTGTCACCACAGTCAGAGATAACTGTTGAAGACATGTCAAAAGATATCATAGTTAGTCAAGGAGTACAGAGTATTAGTAGTCAGAGTAGTGGGAGTAGTACGCAGAGTCAAATCAGGGTCCACCAACATCACCAAGAGGAGGGAATACACAAACCAACTTGGAAGGAATAAATAATACACTTAGACTTCCTGAATTCAAGGGAGTAAGATCATAGGATCCAAAACATCATTTGTTTGTCTACAAAACAATTTGGGCTGATAAAAACATACAAGATGATGTCGTAAAAATTGCACAGTTAGAAACAACATTTAGAGGTCATGCACTGGTATGGTATATGAAGTTACACATCATTACGCCTACATGACAGGCCAAGACATTGACAGAGATAAAGCAAGCACTATTAAAGGAGTTCAAAAATCCAAAGTCAGAGTCACATTACATCATTGAACTAAAAGAGATCAAATAGGTACAAACAAATTCTATATGGGATTTTGATCAACGCTTTAAGGATGTAATGTGGAGATTGACGTTCCAAATTCCAGATCAACAACATTAAGAGTGGTTTATTGCTAGACTTCTACCACACATTCCAAGGCCCCTGATACAACATAAGGTTACATCGCAGCCCGAGGTGCTATAGATTGCAATGAAACTAGAAGCATCACTAGTAGGAGACACATGAGGAATGACACATGTTCAGACATAGTTGGCTGCATTAACAATCTAGTTGGACAAGATTACCAAGGGAAGGAAAAAATGACAATAGGTTTGGTGTATGAAGTGCAGGACAAAAGGTCATCACAAAGATGAATGCCCAACATTCATGCAATATTTGGCAGCTGGAGCACCAAATCCACTACTTGGAGGAGGATACTGTGAGATCTATAAGAAATGGGGCCATCATCCCACTGAGTGTCCATTACTCCAGAAATATCAGAGTACTCCAAATAATTTGTTTTGCAATTTTTGCTAGTCAGTAGGGCATGAAGAGAAGGACTGTCACGCGTTTGACTTACTAAGAGAGTGAACATAGGATATGTACATGATCCAGGAAGAGAATACCGATGCAGATGGAAATAGTGTGCAATATAACAGTTAACGAGGTTTTAATCAGGGGAACATAGAAAATTTTGGCAGAGGCCAAGGTAGAGGAAATTTTGGTAGAGGAGGATGAGCACTGATTAGATGTTATAACTGTAATCAAATTGGACACTTGGCCCAAGATTTATAGAACCCATGTACCACGTGCATATATTGCAGAGCACTGGATCATGCAACAAAGGACTATCCCCAAATAGTTGCAAAATTGAAGGCTAGAGGAAACCCAAACCAGAATTAACATCAAAATCAGAATGTGCAGATGATATTACTTGAAAGACATATATGATATTAGTCGAAAGATGCAATGAAGGACATAAAATTGTAGTTGTTAGTTGTGGAGGAGCTCAGACAGGCATGGATATGACAACTTAAGGAAACCAAACGGAGTTGTGGGTAAGAAATTCGGCAGGGCCTATGCCAACATTCAACCCATAGAAAGAAAAAGAGACATATTGGAGCATAAGAAAGGAAATACTTGGACCACATGGGGGAGCGTCAACATCATCATTGCCTCATCTAGAAGACCCAATGGTACCTAAAAATTCAAGTGCGCAAGTAAGTACACTAACCAAATTCTTAAAGAGTTGTGTAGAACTGGGGAAGGATAGAATTGAGCTAAATATATTATATAACATGATCGATCACTACGCAAAAGGAAGGGACACCCCTGTTACACA
The DNA here is from genome assembly GCA_000966675.3 of Picea glauca. Taxonomy (NCBI): domain Eukaryota; kingdom Viridiplantae; phylum Streptophyta; class Pinopsida; order Pinales; family Pinaceae; genus Picea; species Picea glauca. The sequence goes on from JZKD02S2224289.1 coordinate 12,047, forward strand.
GATAATGGCAACTCAGGTACCACATAGGAAGAGAACCAATGGCAAATTCATGTTTAATGCGTAGATTGAGGAATACAATGTGGATAATGTTATTATATACTTATATCGGATGTGAATGTACTACCTAAATAGGCGTGGGAGATGATGGGAGAACATGAGATAATATGGTCCAATGTTCAGTTGAGGCTCACAAATCAACATAAGATATTCCCAATTAGGCGACTAACGGGAGTACTTGTGAACATATATGGGGTGCGCAACATGGAAGACTTTGAAGTTATTGAGATCATAGATGATAGTCAACCATATCCAGCTTTAATGGGATTGGAATGGGAGGTTGATAACCATAAAATTATTAATTTGAAAAGAAGGGAGATGATCTTCGAGGTTGGGGATCTAAAGGTTACTGCACCTTTGGACCCATTAGAAGGGAAGTGATACACAGAGTCGGTAAGAGGAACTGGCATGGACAATTTATATAATCTGATTGTGTGGATGGAGGATTATTTCGACCCAACAACAGATGGTGCACTAAGTTGGATAAGTATCAGTTCATGTGCATCAAATTCAAAAGCTAGTCTAGAGAATTGGCAACAAAGGATGAATGAAGTAACAACTAGATGATGTGCGCATATAAATCGATCCTTGCGCTAGATTGGCATAGAGATATGTGACCCACCCGGGTACAATGGACTAACTGAGATTGATACATTTATAAAAACATTTGATTTACAAGTACTTTAAAAAAGGAGGATTTTTTCACTAGATGTCATCTTAAAAGCAACCCCAACTAGATGGTGGGCTGTGCACAGAAAGGGAATGAAGGATTGGGAACAATGCAGTAGACTTATGCAGATACACTTTGGGCCCGAGGAAGAAGAAGGTGCACAGAATTACACAGGAGAGGGTGACTGATCCAGATTTTATGAGCATAACGAAATGAATACATATTATTATCAAAACATGCTTAATAAATAATAATATATATACAATAAAATTGGTTTCTATTCAATAAGGAAATAAGATGAAACTGTAAAATTCAGCGTAAAACAAACTTACTATAATGGTGACGACTTATCTCTGAGAAGAGATGTGATGGATGCGCTCATTCGCAAGAAGATGATTACAATGAGGCTCTGAAGGAATTTTTACAATAAACATTGTTATCCCATAACCTAGGGATAACTAAGGTGATTATGTCTCGAGGCCCACAAGTCCTAGACATGGAGTACCAAGATCCATATGGACTTGAGCATGGCCCTGGAGGGCCTATAATTTCATTCTTCAGTGCCTTCACTTAGTTAGTAGAAGAAACATCCATCACCTAAGCCTGGTCCTACAACAAATATGGATCTTTCTCCATGAGGTAATGAGTCCGGGTATCATGGTATGTGTCACTTTGATCCTCAAAACCTTTGAATATGTGCGTTTAATTATTTTTTCTTCTAACTTGTGCTTGGAAATTATGCCTTTACACTTGACCATACCTGGGGGGAATGAAAGGATGCCCTAGTAAGATGGTACCCATAGGGTTTGAGTTTCCATTGGGGGGATTCATGAAAGGCCATCGTCCACTCCAACCATACTTACCACTTTTCATCTTTTTCCCATTCATCCATCCCATTACACTGGTCTAGGCATTGGGTTGGCCAAATATCTAAGGGTTGTACCTTACCTTGTGGGAAGAAGGGGATAAAGGCCGAGAGGGTAAAAGTAGTTGGCAAAAGATAAAATCCAAAAGAATGAAAACTTGAGATGCTTCACCTAGGGATCCTCGAGAAAGCAATAAAAATATTCTCAACAAGAAATAAAGGGACCCATAAAAAACAATAAATCAACACCTAGTTAGAGGATAGGGGGTGTTAGTGCCAATTCTCGCAAAGTCACGAGCGTCGAACACAACACAAAGAAGAATTCCATTTCAGGCCTATGATCAAGTGAGTGGTCTATTGTTTTCAGCAGCGAGGATCCACAGATGGAGCAGATTGACAGTCATCGGGTAGGCTTGAGTCATGGAATTGCATGAGGTATAGCGCACGGGATCATTTCTTATCACCAAAGTCGCGAAATGATGAGCTATTTCAGCATTTCGGCTACCAAGAGTTCAAGAGATAAGGGGTGCTTTCTTCCACTACATCGAGAATCCCCAAAACCCGAAACGTGAAATGAAAAAGCCGCCCACAAGCCATTTCGACATTCCAGCTACCGGGAGTTCAAGAGACGAGGGGTGCTGATCTTCCACTGCATCGGGAATCCCTGAAACCCAAAACACGAAATGAAGAAGCGCCCGGGAGCCATTTCGACATTTCAACTACCGAAACTTCAAAGGACAAATGGGTCACTCCTTTATGTTTTCAGTCGCATCCACCCTCCATGGAAAAGGAAGTTAATGAATATTGAGCAGGTGGTTGAGACCTCAGCTCAAGCCATGAATGCAGGGCATGGAGGTGCTGGAAAGCAGTCTACCCAAGATCGTCTTGTGTCCAGGTTTTCTCAAAAGAGCCATGCTGATCTGATGTCCTCAACTGACCGGAAGAAATTGCGCATGCTAAGTTAGACTTCAATGTCTCATCTACCCTCCTGCTGCCAAGGGGGTGAATTGCTCTGAGTATATATACTTAGTTTTTGTATTTTTGTAAGGATCGATGGTAGAGCTAAGATCCCGAGTGTAAAGCTTTAACAAAGCCTCTGGTTCTATGGTTATACAATGATATTTTGAGATTTCTTGTTTAATGGTGAACAACCTCCTCCTTTCCTTGGTCCTCTGAATCTGAAAGCCCGTGTATGGATGATCCAGTCGGGTGTTGTTGTAACTATATGATGTATGTTTGATTGTATTAGTTCTGCAATGTTTGAGGTTTACTTTGAAGTTTCTCCTATCTAAGAGGATCTCACATCTGAGACTTTTCCCATTTCTTTCCCTCCACTTACTCACCACTATGCAAACTTACTAGCTTAAGTTAAATCAAGACCTCACATGTCCTTGCTGTTCCAACCCAGTTTTCTGAGTGAGCGATATTGTTCTGAGTTTACTTCCATTCGATCACCCCCTTTATAAAAAAATCATGACATAAACTGATGGACCTCAGGCTTACTCCTGCTACAATCTAAGAGTGATTTCTGACGCCAACATTTCTGGCGCCGTTGTCGGGGACGAAGTTGAAAATTTTCCCTGGATTTGAATGACATTGAGCTTCTGATTCTGAAGGTGCATCAAGCATCATAGCCTTACGAGATTGCTACTGTGCACCTGGCGACTCCATTGTGATGACTCCACTGTGGCAAACCTTCTGTTTTAGTTGTGTCTTCCAGAGGTAGACACACGCGGTCCCATCCACAACTGCCTCTAGCTACACCGAAAGTTGAGCCAGAGGTGATTTTCAGAAAAGGAAAGGCCTATGAAGGAGAAAATTTCACTGTCGAACCATGTAATCTACCATATCCTTCTAAAGGAACTCCATTTTCTTCTTCTCAACTTCCTAGCAGACCTTTTTTTGAAGTTTCTTGTTTCCTGAATTTTGGGAGTGTTCCTGCTGAGTTTTCCCCTCCTGGTCTAGGATTGGAAGGAGAAATCCTTGTCACTCCCCTCTCCCTTGAAGCTGTACCTTGGCATAGACCCAGGACCACAGAAGATTTCCCCACTCCTAGATTTACCACTCCTCCTCTTGTTATCATTGCTGCTACTGCACAGAGAGAAGCGTCTGATGACTCAAGCCCCCTAACCTTCTCTCTAAAGCCCCCTAGTTTGCACATGCTCATAAGCATATTCACTGCATGTGTGATCAAATCACAACTGATAGCCAAACTGTCCCTTTCACCTGTTATCTCAAATGGGTCTCCACTGGATCTGACATGCATGTAGTTAACCGTGGCGAATCTTCAGTTGCATGTGACTTCCTTGATTAACTGAACTCTCACTAGTGCATGTTTAGTTACAACTAGTACAACTAATCTTAACTCACTTAACTACACTTATGATTCTGTTATAAATCCAACTCACTCAATTATGAATGAAATAATAGATTAATATTTATTGTCTAATTTATTTAAGGGAAAAATAAATTAGACACATGTTTCTTNAGGAGGATCCAAAATGCTCACAGAGGTCCAGGAGGATCCATGAAAGCTCAAAATTAAAATATCCCAAATCCTCAAAAAAATGCCCTCAATTTGTAGAGCTTGGCCATAGATTTCCAATGACACAAAAATTACCTCAAACAGAGTTCGTATGAAAAATATATGGTTGGTCAAAGTTTAATTCAACCACATCAAAAGCCAAAGTCAAAGGGTCAAGGTGATGCGTGTGTTGGACATACATTTTTGGACATAATTTTGGAGAAAAACCTAAGTATGAAGAAAGGGGACATAAGGAATAAATCGAGCAGAAGGAAGAAATCATGCAAAAGGAAGAAAGGGCACAGAAGGGAAAAAAAGGACAGAAAATGCGCAGGACGCAGACAATGCACAAACATAAGGATAAATAAATCGAGGGAGAGAAGGAAGCATAAAGGAAGACAATGTGACTTCCAGGAAATAGAAGAACACCATAAAAGATATATAAAGAATGAGAAGTAAAAGAAGGAAAACAATCAATTAACTGAATATGGCCATGCCATGCATTGTGATGGGTTATTTTGGGATAGATAAGAATATTACTTTAAACCCTAGATTTTGTGTATAAATATGTAATGGGTGGGGTAAAAAGAGAGCTAACAATGAATAAGGAACGAGAGATATAGTGGACTAGAGAGAGTGGGTAGAATCTGTAAAGGTTGATATTATGTAAGAATCATGAATGTAATTAGTCGATACAATGAATAAAGATATAGTTTGAGAGATAATATTGCATCTTGTGTTCTTTACTTGTTTATCTGTGGTTATGGATGATGTTTTTATACTTCATAGACTAGATTTACTGTATGGATTGATTATGATGGAATATTCATGAATGGAATAATCAAGAGCATACATAAGCTAGGATAAGGAACAATGATTCACGCATCCTCTTCCATTTCCCTTACTACTGTGAAAACCTGGTTCTTGCAGTCCCAAGAGATACCTCAGGTGAGACTTCATCTGCGCAATCAAATGATGCCGAAAGGGCTGGTGTCTTGAGGGTTTGTTGGTCACAATTTAATCAAACCTTGGGTCTTACAACCCATGCACATGCCATTTTATCCAAACAAATGGTTCTATTTTTGGGACTGGGAAATTGCAATTAAGGGAATGTTTTGGAGGATGAATAAGAAGGAAATCACAGATTGGTTGGAATGAAAATAACATGAATTCGCATGATAAGAGAACAAGAACCCTCAGATGAGTGACAAGAAATGGATGAAAAAGTATGTTCTCATGGACTTGCATGAAATTTTCTTTGGCAAATTCCTAGAAATTCTGATGGAGTGGCTAGAAAGATTGGTTCAGAAGATAGGAAGGTTTAGTGCTGCAACACCAAAGAATTGGATTCCTGAATTGGTAAAACAACTTAATTGATGGGAGTTGAAGGATGACAGGGGAATCGTCTAAGAGAATGAATCAATGAACGACGAAGGAAGAGACTGAGGATGCAAGAAGGAATCATACTATAGGAAGAGTATGATTTTGGAGAATTGCATGGAGGAAGAAGGTATAAGAGGCAAAAGACTGGGGCTGGGAGAGAAGAGAAACACAGTGAGCCAAAAGAAAGTGAACCTTGGGAACATGTCTAAATAATGGAGATACCATATGGAGGAGGAAAAGAAGAATAATCTCAGTACAGTCCAATAATATAGGAACTCATAAGTCCTACTTAGAAAAGATGTTGTGTTAAATCCATGACCCCATGTGTGTCACCACAGTCAGAGATAACTGTTGAAGACATGTCAAAAGATATCATAGTTAGTCAAGGAGTACAGAGTATTAGTAGTCAGAGTAGTGGGAGTAGTACGCAGAGTCAAATCAGGGTCCACCAACATCACCAAGAGGAGGGAATACACAAACCAACTTGGAAGGAATAAATAATACACTTAGACTTCCTGAATTCAAGGGAGTAAGATCATAGGATCCAAAACATCATTTGTTTGTCTACAAAACAATTTGGGCTGATAAAAACATACAAGATGATGTCGTAAAAATTGCACAGTTAGAAACAACATTTAGAGGTCATGCACTGGTATGGTATATGAAGTTACACATCATTACGCCTACATGACAGGCCAAGACATTGACAGAGATAAAGCAAGCACTATTAAAGGAGTTCAAAAATCCAAAGTCAGAGTCACATTACATCATTGAACTAAAAGAGATCAAATAGGTACAAACAAATTCTATATGGGATTTTGATCAACGCTTTAAGGATGTAATGTGGAGATTGACGTTCCAAATTCCAGATCAACAACATTAAGAGTGGTTTATTGCTAGACTTCTACCACACATTCCAAGGCCCCTGATACAACATAAGGTTACATCGCAGCCCGAGGTGCTATAGATTGCAATGAAACTAGAAGCATCACTAGTAGGAGACACATGAGGAATGACACATGTTCAGACATAGTTGGCTGCATTAACAATCTAGTTGGACAAGATTACCAAGGGAAGGAAAAAATGACAATAGGTTTGGTGTATGAAGTGCAGGACAAAAGGTCATCACAAAGATGAATGCCCAACATTCATGCAATATTTGGCAGCTGGAGCACCAAATCCACTACTTGGAGGAGGATACTGTGAGATCTATAAGAAATGGGGCCATCATCCCACTGAGTGTCCATTACTCCAGAAATATCAGAGTACTCCAAATAATTTGTTTTGCAATTTTTGCTAGTCAGTAGGGCATGAAGAGAAGGACTGTCACGCGTTTGACTTACTAAGAGAGTGAACATAGGATATGTACATGATCCAGGAAGAGAATACCGATGCAGATGGAAATAGTGTGCAATATAACAGTTAACGAGGTTTTAATCAGGGGAACATAGAAAATTTTGGCAGAGGCCAAGGTAGAGGAAATTTTGGTAGAGGAGGATGAGCACTGATTAGATGTTATAACTGTAATCAAATTGGACACTTGGCCCAAGATTTATAGAACCCATGTACCACGTGCATATATTGCAGAGCACTGGATCATGCAACAAAGGACTATCCCCAAATAGTTGCAAAATTGAAGGCTAGAGGAAACCCAAACCAGAATTAACATCAAAATCAGAATGTGCAGATGATATTACTTGAAAGACATATATGATATTAGTCGAAAGATGCAATGAAGGACATAAAATTGTAGTTGTTAGTTGTGGAGGAGCTCAGACAGGCATGGATATGACAACTTAAGGAAACCAAACGGAGTTGTGGGTAAGAAATTCGGCAGGGCCTATGCCAACATTCAACCCATAGAAAGAAAAAGAGACATATTGGAGCATAAGAAAGGAAATACTTGGACCACATGGGGGAGTGTCAACATCATCATTGACTCATCTAGAAGACCCAATGGTACCTGAAAATTCAAGTGCGCAAGTAAGTACACTAACCAAATTCTTAAAGAGTTGTGTAGAACTGGGGAAGGATAGAATTGGGCTAAATATATTATATAACATGATCGATCACTATGCAAAAGGAAGGGACACCCCTGTTACACAGATAATGGCAACTCAGGTACCACATAGGAAGAGAACCAATGGAAAATTCATGTTTAATGCGCAGATTGAGGAATACAATGTGGATAATGTTATTATATACTTATGATCGGATGTGAATGTACTACCTAAATAGGCGTGGGAGATGATGGGAGAACATGAGATAATATGGTCCCATGTTTAGTTGAGGCTCACAAATCAACATAAGATATTACCGATTAGGCAACTAACGGGAGTACTTGTGAACATATATGGGGTGCGCAACATGGAAGACTTTGAAGTTATTGAGATCATAGATGATAGTCAACCATATCCAGCTTTAATGGGATTGGAATGAGAGGTTGATAACCATAAAATTATTAATTTGAAAAGAAGGGAGATGATCTTCGAGGTTGGGGATCTAAAGGTTACTGCACCTTTGGACCCATTAGAAGGGAAGTGATACACAGAATCAGTAAGAGGAACTGGCATGGACAATTTATATAATCTGATTGTGTGGATGGAGGATTATTTCGACCCAACAACGGATGGTGCACTAAGTTGGATAAGTATCAGTTCATGTGCATCAAATTCAAAAGCTAGTCTAGAGAATTGGCAACAAAGGATGAATGAAGTAACAACTAGATGATGTGGGCATATAAATCGATCCTTGCGCTAGATTGGCATAGAGATATGTGACCCACCTGGGTACAATGGACTAACTGAGATTGATACATTTATAAAAGCATTTGATTTACAAGTACTTTAAAAAAAGAGGATTTTTTCACTAGATGTCATCTTAAAAGAAACCCCAACTAGATGGTGGGCTGTGCACAGAAAGGGAATGAAGGATTGGGAACAATGCAGTAGACTTATGTAGATACACTTTGGGCCCGAGGAAGAAGAAGGTGCACAGAATTACACAGGAGAGGGTGACTGATCCAGATTTTATGAGCATAACGAAATGAATACAGATTATTATCAAAACATGCTTAATAAATAATAATATATATACAATAAAACTGGTTTCTATTCAATAAGGAAATAAGATGAAACTGTAAAATTCAGCGTAAAACAAACTTACTATAATGGTGGCGGCTTATCTCTGAGAAGAGATGTGATGGATGCACTCATTCGCAAGAAGATGATTACAATGAGGCTCTGAAGGAATTTTTACAATAAACATTGTTATCCCATAACCTAGGGATAACTAAGGTGATTATGTCTCGAGGCCCACAAGTCCTAGACATGGAGTACCAAGATCCATATGGACTTGAGCATGGCCCTGGAGGGCCTATAATTTCATTCTTCAGTGCCTTCACTTAGTTAGTAGAAGAAACATCCATCACCTAAGCCTGGTCCTACAACAAATATGGATCTTTCTCCATGAGGTAATGAGTCCGGGTATCATGGTATGTGTCACTTTGATCCTCAAAACCTTTGAATATGTGCGTTTAATTATTTTTTCTTCTAACTTGTGCTTGGAAATTATGCCTTTACACTTGACCATACCTGGGGGGAATGAAAGGATGCCCTAGTAAGATGGTACCCATAGGGTTTGAGTTTCCATTGGGGGGATTCATGAAAGGCCATCGTCCACTCCAACCATACTTACCACTTTTCATCTTTTTCCCATTCATCCATCCCATTACACTGGTCTAGGCATTGGGTTGGCCAAATATCTAAGGGTTGTACCTTACCTTGTGGGAAGAAGGGGATAAAGGCCGAGAGGGTAAAAGTAGTTGGCAAAAGATAAAATCCAAAAGAATGAAAACTTGAGATGCTTCACCTAGGGATCCTCGAGAAAGCAATAAAAATATTCTCAACAAGAAATAAAGGGACCCATAAAAAACAATAAATCAACACCTAGTTAGAGGATAGGGGGTGTTAGTGCCAATTCTCGCAAAGTCACGAGCGTCGAACACAACACAAAGAAGAATTCCATTTCAGGCCTATGATCAAGTGAGTGGTCTATTGTTTTCAGCAGCGAGGATCCACAGATGGAGCAGATTGACAGTCATCGGGTAGGCTTGAGTCATGGAATTGCATGAGGTATAGCGCACGGGATCATTTCTTATCACCAAAGTCGCGAAATGATGAGCTATTTCAGCATTTCGGCTACCAAGAGTTCAAGAGATAAGGGGTGCTTTCTTCCACTACATCGAGAATCCCCAAAACCCGAAACGTGAAATGAAAAAGCCGCCCACAAGCCATTTCGACATTCCAGCTACCGGGAGTTCAAGAGACGAGGGGTGCTGATCTTCCACTGCATCGGGAATCCCTGAAACCCAAAACACGAAATGAAGAAGCGCCCGGGAGCCATTTCGACATTTCAACTACCGAAACTTCAAAGGACAAATGGGTCACTCCTTTATGTTTTCAGTCGCATCCACCCTCCATGGAAAAGGAAGTTAATGAATATTGAGCAGGTGGTTGAGACCTCAGCTCAAGCCATGAATGCAGGGCATGGAGGTGCTGGAAAGCAGTCTACCCAAGATCGTCTTGTGTCCAGGTTTTCTCAAAAGAGCCATGCTGATCTGATGTCCTCAACTGACCGGAAGAAATTGCGCATGCTAAGTTAGACTTCAATGTCTCATCTACCCTCCTGCTGCCAAGGGGGTGAATTGCTCTGAGTATATATACTTAGTTTTTGTATTTTTGTAAGGATCGATGGTAGAGCTAAGATCCCGAGTGTAAAGCTTTAACAAAGCCTCTGGTTCTATGGTTATACAATGATATTTTGAGATTTCTTGTTTAATGGTGAACAACCTCCTCCTTTCCTTGGTCCTCTGAATCTGAAAGCCCGTGTATGGATGATCCAGTCGGGTGTTGTTGTAACTATATGATGTATGTTTGATTGTATTAGTTCTGCAATGTTTGAGGTTTACTTTGAAGTTTCTCCTATCTAAGAGGATCTCACATCTGAGACTTTTCCCATTTCTTTCCCTCCACTTACTCACCACTATGCAAACTTACTAGCTTAAGTTAAATCAAGACCTCACATGTCCTTGCTGTTCCAACCCAGTTTTCTGAGTGAGCGATATTGTTCTGAGTTTACTTCCATTCGATCACCCCCTTTATAAAAAAATCATGACATAAACTGATGGACCTCAGGCTTACTCCTGCTACAATCTAAGAGTGATTTCTGACGCCAACATTTCTGGCGCCGTTGTCGGGGACGAAGTTGAAAATTTTCCCTGGATTTGAATGACATTGAGCTTCTGATTCTGAAGGTGCATCAAGCATCATAGCCTTACGAGATTGCTACTGTGCACCTGGCGACTCCATTGTGATGACTCCACTGTGGCAAACCTTCTGTTTTAGTTGTGTCTTCCAGAGGTAGACACACGCGGTCCCATCCACAACTGCCTCTAGCTACACCGAAAGTTGAGCCAGAGGTGATTTTCAGAAAAGGAAAGGCCTATGAAGGAGAAAATTTCACTGTCGAACCATGTAATCTACCATATCCTTCTAAAGGAACTCCATTTTCTTCTTCTCAACTTCCTAGCAGACCTTTTTTTGAAGTTTCTTGTTTCCTGAATTTTGGGAGTGTTCCTGCTGAGTTTTCCCCTCCTGGTCTAGGATTGGAAGGAGAAATCCTTGTCACTCCCCTCTCCCTTGAAGCTGTACCTTGGCATAGACCCAGGACCACAGAAGATTTCCCCACTCCTAGATTTACCACTCCTCCTCTTGTTATCATTGCTGCTACTGCACAGAGAGAAGCGTCTGATGACTCAAGCCCCCTAACCTTCTCTCTAAAGCCCCCTAGTTTGCACATGCTCATAAGCATATTCACTGCATGTGTGATCAAATCACAACTGATAGCCAAACTGTCCCTTTCACCTGTTATCTCAAATGGGTCTCCACTGGATCTGACATGCATGTAGTTAACCGTGGCGAATCTTCAGTTGCATGTGACTTCCTTGATTAACTGAACTCTCACTAGTGCATGTTTAGTTACAACTAGTACAACTAATCTTAACTCACTTAACTACACTTATGATTCTGTTATAAATCCAACTCACTCAATTATGAATGAAATAATAGATTAATATTTATTGTCTAATTTATTTAAGGGAAAAATAAATTAGACACATGTTTCTTATTGATTTTTCAACAAAGATCACTTATGCTAGCACTTTTGATCCCAATTTATACCTTTTGTTGAGGGAAAGGAGAGCAACTACACTGGCTCACATGCAGGATGTAGCCGTGGAAGTAGAATCTAACATATTGGCTATTGACCAGCTCAGGAATAAGGTTGATAGAGACGTATCCAGGAAGAGAACCGAAGCCTCCCCATCCAATTATTCTCCCCTTCCCCTTCAGACAAGCGAGGTAACTAAAGTGTTGAAGTCACTCTCGGCTAGAATGGAAAGGTGGGAGTTAGAAGGGAAGCCCATGTATAGAAATCCCCAAAGTACTTATAACAAAGGCTTTAGGAGGCCCAGTAATAATATGCCACAGGCTTTTCCAAGGGAACAAAGGAGCAAAGACAAAGACAAACAGAGGATCCAAACCCCTCTCCAAAATAACCTAGTTGCTCATGAGGAAGGAGAGGACATAGTTGAGCTCGGTCCTGAAATTCACTGTATTGAGGACACCTTCCCTTTTCCCCATTTGACTCAATCTATATATGAAGAATCCCTTATGAACAGTCAAGTCAATGAGTTGGGAAAAGGGGAAAAGGAAAACAACACTCCTAACAGATATCATCTCAGGTCAAAGAAGAAATAAGAAGATTTTGATAGCCATGATCAACGCGTCATAGCGGAAAAACTTGCTAAGCCTCCTACAATTACTACTAAAGAGAAGAAAGCTCAGAATACTTTGCTAGCAACCAAATAACCTATTTCTGGGGTAAGGGAAGCTCCTAAGCCTTTTCCCTCCTTTAGTTTTGAGCATGAAATTAAAAAAATTAGAATTCCCGTACCCCTCTCAGAGCTAGTTAAAAATGAAGATTTCAAAAGGTTCCTCTCCAAACTGCTACAATATGAGTCCCCCCAACCTTCCTCAGACTCAATAAATCTTCAAGATGAGAAGCCAGTTGTCATCCTAGGTCCCATGGTAGAAGAAAGAGATGATTCATCCCCTCCCTTCTACACATCCCTGAACATACATGATAAGGTGTTGCATAATTGCCTCATGGATTCAGGAGCTTCCCACAACCTTATGCCCAAAATAGTCATGGNAATGAAGATTTCAAAAGGTTCCTCTCCAAACTGCTACAATATGAGTCCCCCCAACCTTCCTCAGACTCAGTAAATCTTCAAGATGAGAAGCCAGTTGTCATCCTAGGTCCCATGGTAGAAGAAAGAGATGATTCATCCCCTCCCATCTACACATCCCTGAACATACATGATAAGTTGTTGCATAATTGCCTCATGGATTCAGGAGCTTCCCACAACCTTATGCCCAAAATAGTCATGGAAGAATTGGGATTGGAAGTGACAAAGTCTTATCATGATTTGTACTCTTTTGATTCAAGGAGGGTGAAATGCCTTGGAGTCATCAAAGACTTGGTGGTTTCTTTATTTCAGTTGCCAATGAAGAGTGTGGTCATGGACATTGTAGTAGTTGATGTTCCCCCCAAGTTCGACATGTTGTTGTCAAGATCTTGGATTAGAAAAATTGGAGGAACATTACAGATGGATCTCACATATGCCACCATTCCAGTATTTGGAGGGGAATATAGGAGGTTGTACAGAGAAGCTCAACTGGCCTACATTGTCAGTGACGAAGTAGACCCCACTAATCACCCCATGTTTGCACTTGACACTGATTTGGGGTCTAGTTTATTGCAGATCACTGAGACTCCTGAAGCCCCTTTTCAAATCAGAAAGAAACCCATATTTAATCATGAAATACCTCCTCCAACCACCACTGTTTGGAAAATGTTCTTCGACGGAGCTTATTCTAGCGAAGGCGCTGGCGCTGGAGTGGTTCTTGTGTCCCCTTGGTAGGAAACCATATCCCTGTCATACAAGTTAGAATTTGAAGCTACCAATAATGTGGCAGAATATGAATCTCTCGTTATGGGTATGAGGGTTGCAAAGGAAAGGGGAGTTGAGGAGGTAGAAGTGTTCGGAGATGTTGAATTGATAATCCAGCAAGTCAGGAATGCTTATTGAGCTAAGCATCCTTGGCTCAGGGGTTACAGAAATGAGGTATGGGACCTGATTGATAATTTCTTCTCAGCTTTCAACATTTCTTTTATTCCAAGGGNTGCATAATTGCCTCATGGATTCAGGAGCTTCCCACAACCTTATGCCCAAAATAGTCATGGAAGAATTGGGATTGGAAGTGACAAAGTCTTATCATGATTTGTACTCTTTTGATTCAAGGAGGGTGAAATGCCTTGGAGTCATCAAAGACTTGGTGGTTTCTTTATTTCAGTTGCCAATGAAGAGTGTGGTCATGGACATTGTAGTAGTTGATGTTCCCCCCAAGTTCGACATGTTGTTGTCAAGATCTTGGATTAGAAAAATTGGAGGAACATTACAGATGGATCTCACATATGCCACCATTCCAGTCTTTGGAGGGGAATATAGGAGGTTGTACAGAGAAGCTCAACTGGCCTACATTGTCAGTGACGAAGTAGACCCCACTAATCACCCCATCTTTGCACTTGACACTGATTTGGGGTCTAGTTTATTGCAGATCACTGAGAATCCTGAAGCCCCTTTTCAAATCAGAAAGCAACCCATATTTAATCATGAAATACCTCCTCCAACCACCACTGTTTGGAAAATGTTCTTCGACGGAGCTTATTCTAGCGAAGGCGCTAGCGCTGGAGTGGTTCTTGTGTCCCCTTGGTAGGAAACCATATGCCTGTCATACAAGTTAGAATTTGAAGCTACCAATAATGTGGCAGAAGATGAATCTCTCGTTATGGGTATGAGGGTTGCAAAGGAAAGGGGAGTTGAGGAGGTAGAAGTGTTCGGAGATGTTGAATTGATAATCCAACAAGTCAGGAATGCTTATTGAGCTAAGCATCCTTGGCTCAGGGGTTACAGAAATGAGGTATGGGACCTGATTGATAATTTCTTCTCAGCTTTCAACATTTCTTTTATTCCAAGGGAGGAAAATACTTTGGACAATTCCTTAGCTTTCTCAGCTAGTCTGTTTAGGATCCCTCTGCCGCCTAATATCAAATATGGGGCCGAGATAAGATATAGGCCATCCATCCCAAACAATATCAAGCATTGGAAGGTATTCAAAGACGATCTTGAAATCAAAAAATTTCTTCAGTCCATTGATGAATTCTCCGCATTGCACATTGATCAGGACCTTGATCCCAAAGGTGACCCTCACCCTGAAGTATTTTTAAATAAAATTGCTAATCACCATACTATTCACTTGCCTAGAAATCACATTCCGAAGGGACTAGTCCCTTTAGAAAGACTGTTCGATGGGAATGATGCTGCAGTAAAGGGTAGGGTTTCAAATGGAGATGATGATACAATGGAGTGCAATATCGGCACATGGGAGGAGCCTAAGTTTGTCAAGTTGTCAAGCAGTTTGACCAAAGAACATAAGGCCGAGTATACTGAGTTATTAAAAGAATTTGATGATGTGTTTGCATGGACCTATGAAGGCCTCAAGACCTATGACACATATGTCATTGAATAGAAGATTCCACTGAAGGAAGAGGCTAAGCCATTCATGCAGAAGCTAAGAAAGATAAATCCCATATTGCTGCCTGTCATGGAGAGAGAAGTGAAGAAATTGTTAGATGCCCAAATCATTGTCCCCTTGAGATATTCTGAGTGGGTGGCCAATTTGGTTCCCATGAGGAAGAAAAGTGGAGAAATAAGGCTCTGTGTCAATTTTAGGAACCTAAACAGGTGCTCAAAGAAAGACAACTATCCTTTTCCCCACATGGAACACATATTGCAGAGGGTAACTGGTGCATCTAGGATATCCACGATTGACGATTTTTCTGGCTATAATCAGATATCATTCATGCTTGAGGACAAAGAAAAGACAACCTTCATCACTCCTTGGGGAACATTCATGTATGCCAAAATGCCTTTTGGACTAATGAATGCAGGATAAACATTTCAGTGAGCCATGGACATAGCCTTCATCGGGGAGAAAGATCAATTTGTGGTGATATATCTGGACGACATTACCGTCTTCTCCAGCTCTTATAAAGAGCACTGCAGTTAGTTGAGGAAAGTTTTCTTGAAGTGTCAGAGGTTTGGCCTTTCCTTAAATCCCAAGAAATATTTGTTTGCTATGAAGGAGGGGAAACTGTTAGGCCATATAGTATCAATAGAGGGAGTGAGAATTGATCCTAGTAGGGTAGAGGCAATTCAGTCCCTGTCACTTCTCAGGTCTAAAATGGAAGTTCAAGCTTTTTTAGGGAAGATTAACTTTTCGAGGAGGTTCGTCTCAAATTTTGCAGAGGTGGTGAAACACATCACAACCATGCTTAGAAAGGGAAATGAAGTAAAATGGACTGTTGAACCTAGGGAATCTTTTGTCCAAATAAAAAAGGCATTGACTGAGGCACCTGTGCTGATCAGTCCTGATTATTCCAAGGATTTCCTAATTTTTTCTTTTTCTTCTTTTGATACAGTAACAATGGTCTTATTGTAGAAAAATGAGGAAGGGCCAGAACAACCCATTTCCTTCTTCAATAAGGCATTAAGAGATGCAAAAATCAAGTATGAGATCATGGAGAAGCAGGCCTATGCCTTGGTGAAAGCTCTCGAAGTTTTCAGAGTCTATGTCTTTCACTCAAAAGTGACCACATACCTTCCTTCAGCCTCTGTGAAGGACATCCTTATACAACCTGACATAGATGGGAGAAGAGGTAAATGGATTTCCAAGACCCTAGAGTTTCACCTAGAGATAAAACCCACAAAGTTGATAAAAGGGTAGGGTTTAGCCAAGTTGTTGGTTGAATCCAATTGCAAGGCCTTGGGGTTGGCTTCATCAACTCTTGCTCAAGAAATCAACAAGCTGAGTTGCCTAGCAAAAGCTTTCAGGGTGACTTATCACTAGAAGAATGCAACTAGTACAGAGACATTTTGTACTTTCTACAAGAATTAAATCCTCCTGATGGGATGGGAAAAAGCAAGGAAAGAGATTTGAAGCTCAAGGCGGTTAGATATTGCCTTATTGACCATGCCTTGTACTGGAGAGATCCTCTAGGGGTGTTTCTGAGGTGTTTGAACCCACAGGAAGCCTAGAAAGCTATGTTTTATTTCCACAATGACCTTTGTGGAGGGCATCATTTCTGGAAGACAACAACCCACAAAATTCTCAGGGCTGGGTACTACTGGCCCACCTTATTCACTGATGTTTGTAGAGAAGTCAGATCTTGCATCAAATGCCAAAGGTTCTCAAGAAAGAAACAACTCAAATCTCTGCCACTAAGGCCTGTAGTAGCTTCAACACCCTTTCAACAGTGGGGGTTGGACTTCATTGGGGAAATTCATCCCCCTTCAAGTGGCCAACATAGATGGATCTTGATTGCAATAGACTATTTCACCAAGTGGATAGAAGCTGCCCCCACCAAGAGTGCTTCACACAAGGTAATTATTAGCTTCTTGGAGGATATCATAGCCAGATTTGACTGTCCTAGAAGAATTTTCACTAATAATGCTGCTTCTTTCAAGTCTGAGCCTCTGGTTAAGTTCTGTGAGCAGTTTGAGATTTCACTAATTCACTCCACTCCCTATTATCCTCAAGGAAATGGACTGGAAAAATCTTCCAATAAAAGTCTAATCAAACTCATTAAAAGGTTATTGGAAGACAATAAGAGGGCCTGGGATTCAAATCTCAAGTTCTCTCTATGGGATGATCGAGTAACAACAAAGAAGTCCCTGGGCACCTCACCTTTTCAACTTGTTTATGGGACGAAGGTTGTTTTTCCCACGCAACTCGCTTTACCTGTAGTGAAATTATTTCAAGACCATGAAGGAGAGCTAGAACATATAGTCAGAAGGATCCATCAAGTGGTGGAACTGCAATAGATCAAGGAGTAGGTAATGGACATAGCTCACAGTCATCAACAGAAGATCAAGCAGGCTTTTGACAAGAAGGTCAGGAAGGAGGAATTCGAGCTGGCAGATTTGGTGCTTAAATGGGATGCACCTAGGTAGGATAGGGGAAAACACAACAAGTTTGATGCCCTCTGGATCGGGCCCTTCAGANACAGAAATGAGGTATGGGACCTGATTGATAATTTCTTCTCAGCTTTCAACATTTCTTTTATTCCAAGGGAGGAAAATAATGTGGCCAATTCCTTATCTTTCTCAGCTAGTCTGTTCAGGATCCCTCTGCCGCCTAATATCAAATATGGGGTCGAGATAAGATATAGGCCATCCATCCCAGACAATATCAAGCATTGGAAGGTATTCAAAGACGATCTTGAAATCAAAAAATTTCTTCAGTCCATTGATGAATTCTCCGCATTGCACATTGATCAAGACCCTGATCCCAAAGGTGACCCTCACCCTGAAGTATTTTTAAATAAAATTGCTAATCACCATATTATTCACTTGCCTAGAAATCACATTCCAAAGGGACTAGTCCCTTTAGAAAGACTGTTCAATGGGAATGATGCTGCAGTAAAGGGTAGGGTTTCAAATGGAGATGATGATACAATGGAGTGCAATATCGGCACATGGGAGGAGCCTAAGTTTGTCAAGTTGTCAAGCAGTTTGACCAAAGAACATAAGGCCGAGTATACTGAGTTATTAAAAGAATTTGATGATGTGTTTGCATGGACCTATGAAGGCCTCAAGACCTATGACACATATGTCATTGAATAGAAGATTCCACTGAAGGAAGAGGCTAAGCCATTCATGCAGAAGCTAAGAAAGATAAATCCCATATTGCTGCCTGTCATGGAGAGAGAAGTGAAGAAATTGTTAGATGCCCAAATCATTGTCCCCTTGAGATATTCTGAGTGGGTGGCCAATTTGGTTCCCATGAGGAAGAAAAGTGGAGAAATAAGGCTCTGTGTCAATTTTAGGAACCTAAACAGGTGCTCAAAGAAAGACAACTATCCTTTTCCCCACATGGAACACATATTGCAGAGGGTAACTGGTGCATCTAGGATATCCACGATTGACGATTTTTCTGGCTATAATCAGATATCATTCATGCTTGAGGACAAAGAAAAGACAACCTTCATCACTCCTTGGGGAACATTCATGTATGCCAAAATGCCTTTTGGACTAATGAATGCAGGATAAACATTTCAGTGAGCCATGGACATAGCCTTCATCGGGGAGAAAGATCAATTTGTGGTGATATATCTGGACGACATTACCGTCTTCTCCAGCTCTTATAAAGAGCACTGCAGTTAGTTGAGGAAAGTTTTCTTGAAGTGTCAGAGGTTTGGCCTTTCCTTAAATCCCAAGAAATATTTGTTTGCTATGAAGGAGGGGAAACTGTTAGGCCATATAGTATCAATAGAGGGAGTGAGAATTGATCCTAGTAGGGTAGAGGCAATTCAGTCCCTGTCACTTCTCAGGTCTAAAATGGAAGTTCAAGCTTTTTTAGGGAAGATTAACTTTTCGAGGAGGTTCGTCTCAAATTTTGCAGAGGTGGTGAAACACATCACAACCATGCTTAGAAAGGGAAATGAAGTAAAATGGACTGTTGAACCTAGGGAATCTTTTGTCCAAATAAAAAAGGCATTGACTGAGGCACCTGTGCTGATCAGTCCTGATTATTCCAAGGATTTCCTAATTTTTTCTTTTTCTTCTTTTGATACAGTAACAATGGTCTTATTGTAGAAAAATGAGGAAGGGCCAGAACAACCCATTTCCTTCTTCAATAAGGCATTAAGAGATGCAAAAATCAAGTATGAGATCATGGAGAAGCAGGCCTATGCCTTGGTGAAAGCTCTCGAAGTTTTCAGAGTCTATGTCTTTCACTCAAAAGTGACCACATACCTTCCTTCAGCCTCTGTGAAGGACATCCTTATACAACCTGACATAGATGGGAGAAGAGGTAAATGGATTTCCAAGACCCTAGAGTTTCACCTAGAGATAAAACCCACAAAGTTGATAAAAGGGTAGGGTTTAGCCAAGTTGTTGGTTGAATCCAATTGCAAGGCCTTGGGGTTGGCTTCATCAACTCTTGCTCAAGAAATCAACAAGCTGAGTTGCCTAGCAAAAGCTTTCAGGGTGACTTATCACTAGAAGAATGCAACTAGTACAGAGACATTTTGTACTTTCTACAAGAATTAAATCCTCCTGATGGGATGGGAAAAAGCAAGGAAAGAGATTTGAAGCTCAAGGCGGTTAGATATTGCCTTATTGACCATGCCTTGTACTGGAGAGATCCTCTAGGGGTGTTTCTGAGGTGTTTGAACCCACAGGAAGCCTAGAAAGCTATGTTTTATTTCCACAATGACCTTTGTGGAGGGCATCATTTCTGGAAGACAACAACCCACAAAATTCTCAGGGCTGGGTACTACTGGCCCACCTTATTCACTGATGTTTGTAGAGAAGTCAGATCTTGCATCAAATGCCAAAGGTTCTCAAGAAAGAAACAACTCAAATCTCTGCCACTAAGGCCTGTAGTAGCTTCAACACCCTTTCAACAGTGGGGGTTGGACTTCATTGGGGAAATTCATCCCCCTTCAAGTGGCCAACATAGATGGATCTTGATTGCAATAGACTATTTCACCAAGTGGATAGAAGCTGCCCCCACCAAGAGTGCTTCACACAAGGTAATTATTAGCTTCTTGGAGGATATCATAGCCAGATTTGACTGTCCTAGAAGAATTTTCACTAATAATGCTGCTTCTTTCAAGTCTGAGCCTCTGGTTAAGTTCTGTGAGCAGTTTGAGATTTCACTAATTCACTCCACTCCCTATTATCCTCAAGGAAATGGACTGGAAAAATCTTCCAATAAAAGTCTAATCAAACTCATTAAAAGGTTATTGGAAGACAATAAGAGGGCCTGGGATTCAAATCTCAAGTTCTCTCTATGGGATGATCGAGTAACAACAAAGAAGTCCCTGGGCACCTCACCTTTTCAACTTGTTTATGGGACGAAGGTTGTTTTTCCCACGCAACTCGCTTTACCTGTAGTGAAATTATTTCAAGACCATGAAGGAGAGCTAGAACATATAGTCAGAAGGATCCATCAAGTGGTGGAACTGCAATAGATCAAGGAGTAGGTAATGGACATAGCTCACAGTCATCAACAGAAGATCAAGCAGGCTTTTGACAAGAAGGTCAGGAAGGAGGAATTCGAGCTGGCAGATTTGGTGCTTAAATGGGATGCACCTAGGTAGGATAGGGGAAAACACAACAAGTTTGATGCCCTCTGGATCGGGCCCTTCAGAATCTCTGAAGTAGTCTTAAATAACACATACAGGTTGCAAGATTTGGAGGGTGAAGAAGTCTTTAGCAGCCTAGTAAATGGGCATTTCTTGAAGAAATGTTTTGTTTGAGCCTTAGACGACTCCTTTGTTTTGTAAATACTGTCTTTATTATTTTTCTGTTTATTTTTGGCTTAATAAATGACTCCATAACCCAATAGAAGGCAATTGGAACTGCATAAGAAGTTCTTAGAGCATTACAGGGATGACTCTATCCCCCATGGAGACTAATGTTAGCGCCAATTCTCGCAAAGTCATGAGAGTCGAACACAACACAAAGAAGAAGTTCATTTCGGGCCTACGATCAAGCGAGCGGGCTGTTGTTTTCAGCAGCAAGGATCCACAGATGGAGTAGATCGATGGTCATTGGGTAGGCTTGAGTTGTAGAATTGCACGAGGTGTAGCGCTTGGGATCATTTCTTATCACCAAAGTCACGAAATGATGAGCTATTTCGGCATTTCGGCTACCGGGATTTCAAGAGACAAGGGGTGCTTTCTTCCACTACATCGGGAATCCCCGAAACCCGAAACGTGAAATGAAAAATCCACCCACAAGCCATTTCGGCATTTCGGTTACCGGGAGTTCAAGAGACGAGGGGTGTTTCTCTTCCACTGCATTGGGAATCCCCAAAATCCGAAACATGAAATGAAGAAGCGCCCGGGAGCCGTTTCGACATGTCAGCTACTGGGACTTCAAAGGACAAAGGGGCCACTCCTTTATGTTTTCAATCTTGGCCACCCTCCATGGAAAAGGTAGTTAATGAATATTGAGCAGGTGGTTGAGACCTCAGCTCAAGCCATGAATGCAAGGCATGGAGGTCCTGGCAGGCAGGCTGCCCAATATCGTCCTGTGTCCAGGTTTTCTCAAAAGAGCCATGTCGATATGATGTACTCGACTGACCAGAAGAACCTGCGCATGCCAAGTTAGACTTTAATGTCTCATCTACCTCCTGCTACCAAGGGGGCATATTTCTTTGAGTATATATACTCATTTTTTGTATTTTTGTAAGGATCGATGGTAGAGCTAAGCTCCCGATTGTAAAACTTTAACAAAGCCTCTGGTTCTCTGGTTATAGAATGATATTTTGAGATTGCTCGTTTAATGGCGATCAACCTCCTCCTTTCCTTGTTCCTATGAATCTGAAAGCCTGGGTGTGGATGATCCACTCGGGTGTTGCTGTAACTATATGATGTATGTTTGATTGTATTAGTTCTGCAACGTTTGATGTTTACTTTGAAGTTTCTCTGGTCTGAGAGGATCTCACATCTGAGACTTTTACCCTTTCTTTCCCTCCACTTACTCACCACTATGCAAACTTACTGGCTCAAGTTAAATCAAGACCTCACATGTCCTTGTTGTTCCAACCCAGTTTTCTGAGTGAGCCTTATTGTTCTGAGTTTACTTCCATTCGATCACTCCCTTTATAAACAAATCATGACATAAAATGATGGGCCTTAGGCTTACTCATGCTACAATCTAGGAGTGACTTCTGACGCCAACAGGGGGTCTCATCATGAGCCAACCTATTGGCTTCATGAGCATGTAGCGGTATGAAACTACCGACAATGGGTCACCACCCAAGGGTAGTGGCTCTTGGNATTTCCACAATGACCTTTGTGGAGGGAATCATTTCTAGAAGACAACAACCCACAAAATTCTCAGGGCTGGGTACTACTGGCCCACCTTATTCACCGATGTTTGTAGAGAAGTCATATCTTGCATCAAATGCCAAAGGTTCTCAGGAAAGAAACAACTCAAATCTCTGCCACTAAGGCCTGTAGTAGCTTCAACACCCTTTCAACAGTGGGGGTTGGAATTCATTGGGGAAATTCATCCTCCTTCAAGTGGCCAACATAGATGGATCTTGATTGCAATAGACTATTTCTCCAAGTGGATAGAAGCTGCCCCCACCAAGAGTGCTTCACACAAGGTAATTATTAGCTTCTTGGAGGATATCATAGCCATATTTGACTGTCCTAGCAGAATTTTCACTGATAATGCTGCTTCTTTCAAGTCTGAGCCTCTGGTTAAGTTCTGTGAGTAGTTTGAGATTTCACTAATTCACTCCACTCCCTATTATCCTCAAGGAAATGGACTGGAAAAATCTTCCAATAAAAGTCTAATCAAACTCATTCAAAGGTTATTGGAAGACAATAAGAGGGCCTGGGATTCAAAGCTCAAGTTCTCTCTATGGGCTGATCGAGTAACAACAAAGAAGTCCCTCGGCACCTCACCTTTTCAACTTGTTTATGGGACGGAGGTTGTTTTTCCCACGCAACTCGCTTTACCTGTAGTGAAATTATTTCAAGACCATGAAGGAGAGATAGACCATATAGTCAGAAGGATCCATCAAGTGGTGGAACTGCAATAGATCAAGGAGTAGGTAATGGACATAGCTCACAGTCATCAACAGAAGATCAAGCAGGCTTTTGACAGGAAGGTCAGGAAGGAGGAATTCGAGCTGGCAGATTTGGTGCTTAAATGGGATGCACCTAGGTAGGATAGGGGAAAACACAACAAGTTTGATGCCCTCTGGATCGGGCCCTTCAGAATCTCTGAAGTAGTCTTAAATAACACATACAGGTTGCAAGATTTGGAGGGTGAAGAAGTCTTTAGCAGCCTAGTAAATGGGCATTTCTTGAAGAAATGTTTTGTTTGAGCCTTAGACGACTCCTTTGTTTTGTAAATACTGTCTTTATTATTTTTCTGTTTATTTTTGGCTTAATAAATGACTCCATAACCCAATAGAAGGCAATTGGAACTGCATAAGAAGTTCTTAGAGCATTACAGGGATGACTCTATCCCCCATGGAGACTAATGTTAGCGCCAATTCTCGCAAAGTCATGAGAGTCGAACACAACACAAAGAAGAAGTTCATTTCGGGCCTACGATCAAGCGAGCGGGCTGTTGTTTTCAGCAGCAAGGATCCACAGATGGAGTAGATCGATGGTCATTGGGTAGGCTTGAGTTGTAGAATTGCACGAGGTGTAGCGCTTGGGATCATTTCTTATCACCAAAGTCACGAAATGATGAGCTATTTCGGCATTTCGGCTACCGGGATTTCAAGAGACAAGGGGTGCTTTCTTCCACTACATCGGGAATCCCCGAAACCCGAAACGTGAAATGAAAAATCCACCCACAAGCCATTTCGGCATTTCGGTTACCGGGAGTTCAAGAGACGAGGGGTGTTTCTCTTCCACTGCATTGGGAATCCCCAAAATCCGAAACATGAAATGAAGAAGCGCCCGGGAGCCGTTTCGACATGTCAGCTACTGGGACTTCAAAGGACAAAGGGGCCACTCCTTTATGTTTTCAATCTTGGCCACCCTCCATGGAAAAGGTAGTTAATGAATATTGAGCAGGTGGTTGAGACCTCAGCTCAAGCCATGAATGCAAGGCATGGAGGTCCTGGCAGGCAGGCTGCCCAATATCGTCCTGTGTCCAGGTTTTCTCAAAAGAGCCATGTCGATATGATGTACTCGACTGACCAGAAGAACCTGCGCATGCCAAGTTAGACTTTAATGTCTCATCTACCTCCTGCTACCAAGGGGGCATATTTCTTTGAGTATATATACTCATTTTTTGTATTTTTGTAAGGATCGATGGTAGAGCTAAGCTCCCGATTGTAAAACTTTAACAAAGCCTCTGGTTCTCTGGTTATAGAATGATATTTTGAGATTGCTCGTTTAATGGCGATCAACCTCCTCCTTTCCTTGTTCCTATGAATCTGAAAGCCTGGGTGTGGATGATCCACTCGGGTGTTGCTGTAACTATATGATGTATGTTTGATTGTATTAGTTCTGCAACGTTTGATGTTTACTTTGAAGTTTCTCTGGTCTGAGAGGATCTCACATCTGAGACTTTTACCCTTTCTTTCCCTCCACTTACTCACCACTATGCAAACTTACTGGCTCAAGTTAAATCAAGACCTCACATGTCCTTGTTGTTCCAACCCAGTTTTCTGAGTGAGCCTTATTGTTCTGAGTTTACTTCCATTCGATCACTCCCTTTATAAACAAATCATGACATAAAATGATGGGCCTTAGGCTTACTCATGCTACAATCTAGGAGTGACTTCTGACGCCAACAGGGGGTCTCATCATGAGCCAACCTATTGGCTTCATGAGCATGTAGCGGTATGAAACTACCGACAATGGGTCACCACCCAAGGGTAGTGGCTCTTGGTGGCATAGCCAAGAGAAAGAGGGTCTCATCACGAGCAAACCTTCTCATTTCCCTAAAATTCTTATGGGTAACATTTCCACCAGTGGTCACCACGTCAGAGCAGTGTCCCCTAGCTAGCCTCTTGAAAGAAAAAGCAATAAGAATAAAAGATAAAATGCATGAATGGGCTTGGAAACATTTGCATCTATGGCAAGTTTCAACTCACCCTCTTCAGAGGAACCCATATGTAAGCCATACATTTCCCTACTATCACTACACCCCTTGCCCAGACATCCCTTACCACCTCATCCATTCACATGGCCTAGATTTGACTTCTACCAGAAACATCCCACATCCGATGAGCATTAGTCCAATAGGACATCTT
Source organism: Picea glauca (assembly GCA_000966675.3). Classification (NCBI taxonomy): domain Eukaryota; kingdom Viridiplantae; phylum Streptophyta; class Pinopsida; order Pinales; family Pinaceae; genus Picea; species Picea glauca. The sequence continues at coordinate 37,534 of JZKD02S2224289.1, forward strand.
AGAGTCCCCTCCAAACTTGGCTTGCAGATTAGCATAATGTCTTTGATCACTTTTCCAGGTAAAGGGGGTTTTATTCACATGTTTAATAACTTGATGATTAGATGTGATTGACATTGCTATGATCCTTGTGACTTATGAGCCCATGGAGGGCCTATTTGTTGATGTTACAAGGCCACACCTGATGGATAGGTACACATGGGGAGATGATTAGTTCAAACCTCGATGGGGCTAAAAGCACACTAGATGGATTCTGAGACCCCAACAGGGGAAAAATATAGATAAGAGGATTGCACCAAAGAGAGAGGAGGATGTTGCACCAAGGGCATCCTGACAGGCCTAGACCTAGGGGGTTGTGCCCTTTCCACCATGATGTAGGCCTTGGAAGTCCCATGCCATCACCCAGGTCACCCATGATGTCATCTAGCATTTTTGGATGTTTTGGAGGCAACTCTGTGTCAAGTGGCATGTTCCTGAGCCCCAAGAAGGCCTAGCGTTTTTCTCCAGAAGGCCAACGTTGCCAAACAAGAGCCTAACGTCACCCTAAAAAGGAATGACGTCACCTTAGCAACTTGTTTTAGGGTTTAATTATGACATTTAATGTAAAAACTGAATATTATTTGTAACTGGCCATGTCAGCCTTTTTGACCTAATTTTGGTCATCAATATTGTATAAATAAGGGGAAAATAGCTCTTATTTTGGATCATCTGTCACTCACACTTGTGAGGTCTAAAATTTATGCTCTAATTAGGGTTTTATGACTGAAATTTAGTGCACACTTGTTGGAGGAAGGATAATCTTGGTGTTTTTGGGCATTTTCTTGGTGGAAAGTCTTCAACTAGGGCATATGCTAGATTATTCTTGGTGAATGTAAGTAAAATTCTGCAATTCTTCTTTCCTTTGAA
>JZKD02S2224300.1:12280-23536 GCA_000966675.3 Picea glauca
AACTTCAATGGTAGACAAACAAGTTGTAAAGTGTATTTACATCAACAAGTGAGGGTTCTTTGTAACAAGACTATGCTGATTGTGAATTTTAATGACTAAAAGAATATTTATGCATGTAAGAAAGAAAATTAAAAGAGTGAAAATGATAAATTCCTTCAATCTAACTATCACAATCTTATTGGTTGAAAATTAGATTGTAGAGTGAATTTTCCTCCACAAGTGATGAGCTATACTTGTCACAGTTTCAATGGTGGAAATGTTGATTGTAAAGTGTAAAATTATTTACAACAATACTCAGATAAATGTGAAGTATAAATAACCCAACAAGAGGTGTCTCTCTACAATACTACTATGTTTAAATGTGAATATTTAATGATAGTAAAGAATACTAAAAATACACATGCATTAATAAATTCTAATGATAAAATCATAAGTAAGACTTCAATCCAGCCAATCAAATGACTACTATGATTTCCTACTGGTTACAAACTAGGCTCTAGTGTTTCCACAAGACTCAATGGTCCAAGGAATCTTGCAGCAATACTCTAAGAAACAATTTTTTAAGTTTTCAATAAAGGATAGGATTGGCTCTTGACTCTATAACAACAAGATAAAATGTCTTCAATGAAATCCAACCAATGTAGCACAAATATAAATATGATCTAAACTTTTAAATAAAATGACAATGAGAATTAAAAGGAATTCTACAAAATAAATAAATGAAAAGTCACACACTAATTTACATTTCTTCCACATGAACCAAATGTGGGGACCCTCCAAGCTGGCACATGTACAGAGAGACTAAAACATGAAGGAGCTAAAATCACTTTATTAATCAAAAATTTGTTACAATTTGTAATTCAAAAGTTTACTTTGTATATATTTGGATCCCCTTACATTCTAGCTTTGGTGTATTTAAACAAAATGAAACAAAACCACTTGTGCTCAAATCTCTCTCAAATATTGATGACTCAAAAAACTAATTTCTATTTTAGTTGGGTCGTTCCATCTGGCATGAGTAATTTGAAAAATATACACAACAAGAAATCTGGGAGAAGCCTCTTTGAAGAAACACCTATAGATCCATCATCATGCACTTTTTTATAAATATTGAGACTTGTCACCTAATTAGGCACATTCTTCTCAAAACCCATGTCACAAAATCTCTTTATTCATCTTCATCGATTAAGAATTTGTGTGTAAATATCGACTGTAGGAAATTTTTGTGTTTGATGTTGTGTTATTTTCTTTGCTGGCATTAAGTTGACCAGAGCATTGACCGGACCCTTTTGTTTGAACTCGCTCAGATCTAGAGGGAATTTCACCATAGCATGAAGATGTATATTATGGTCCATGTGTCCATCTTGCTCAAATCTCTCTACAACCATGCTATCGAATGACGAATTATAGGAACACAATTTTTCTGGTAATTGCTGGTAAAAAGTTCAAAAATTTAATATTTTGACTTGTTAAATGAAAAAAAAAAAATAAGCTATAGATTAGCTTATAATCCTTCATTGATCCTTTATTTAGTGGAAATGGATACGGAAAATACCAAAAATGGAGGGAAATGGATTAAAAAGGAGGTGTATAAGGTGGTTGTTATACGAAAAAATATAGTTGCAATAATGAGTATGTCACTGACTATGTAGTTGAGTATGTACCTAAACACCCCCCTGAAACACAATTGTGGTGTGCACAATGATGAGTCTCGAAAATATGAAGCCATTTTAGGTACACATGTACAAGTATAGATGCATAACAACTAAACAAAAATGACAAAAATAGGGAAAACCCAATCGGAACAAAACCTCCCCTCAAAATATGCTACTAAGAAAATAAGAATGCTAACATGTTCAGTTGCTAACCTGATGTATCCCTCACTCCTAGAATGTCCCTCAATGAGACAAAATTTTGTTCTGTGAAAGGACTGGTAAAGATGTTTTCCACCTACTTTGAAGATGGACAAAATTTCATATCAATGACTCCATCTTGAATCTGCCCTCGAATAAGTGTATATGAATCTTGATGTGCTTGGTCCACTTCCTCTGAACTGGTTCTCTACACATCTTGATAGTACTCTAAGTATCACACCATATAACTGTCAGACGATGAAAATGAACTCCCAAATTTGTAAGAAAGTGTTTCAACCAAGTAGCCTTAGTAGTAATATTGACTACACCCCTATAGTCTTCTTTCATTGATGATAAATAAATTGATGACTGATTCTTACTTGACCAACAAATAGGTCTTAATCCAAGGTAGAGGACATACCCTAAAGTGGACTTGCGATAAGTGCTATCACCTTCCCAATTTGAGTATGTGTAACCAACACGATCTAAGGGGGATCTTGTTGCATAGTGTATACCAAATATGGAAGTCCACTTGACATATTGATGCAGGAGAATCACCTTCAATGTCAACAACACACGCATGGATGCAAATGGAGGACATCTTAGCAATGACAAAATTTCAAATTGAGCATTTAACTTAGAATTTAATGGGTTGTTGAGATATTTTTGAATACAACATTTTAAAATTTAACTTGTTTGTAAAGTCTTGAAGGAATGTAAGAAATTGCAGATATGGAGTGTCGACTCTATCTGGCAATAACTAGTAGTTATTATAATAGGACAGAGTAGGTAATAGATTTGAATTTGAAATGATAGATTTCAGAACAGGATGATAGAGCTTGTGGAGAAGTCCTTAGATAGTTCATTTTTTTATTGTAACATTTAAGAATAGATAGAAAAAATAGAGAGATCAGTAGAGAAGAGTAGAGTAGAAGAAAGACTATGTATTTTGTTTTTCATGAATGAATAGAACAAACATAAATTGTCCCAAATCATTGGACTGTGTTCATCTTATGTGTGATTGAATGAATGTTGATTTCTATGTGTATGATTTAGTTAGTTCATTCATGTATGATTGCTTGAGAGATTAACTATATGAGTTCGTGACGAAGCTGGTTGAGTTTCTCCTCTGATACTTGTATGGAAGGTGTGCCTCTCGAATGCAAGGAGTGCATCAAATGAGTCTCGGATGGACTTAGAGAAGTTCAGAGAGAAGTAGAGAAACTCAAACCAGGTGTAAGGTGTGCACAACGTCAAGAAGCCAACAAGCTTCGAAGGACTAGTGCAAAAGAACGCCAGGTGGGTGAGAAGCATTTTATTTTCAAGAAAATCCTTCGAACTAAGTTATTCAAAATCTCAAGAACGCAAAGTGTGCATGGGAGATCAAAATCCTTTTAAGGATATAAGCTTATAAGAGATAACACTTTTCTTAAGTGTTGACGAGATCCCAAAGATGGATTCATCGGGAGAACAAAGGTTTGGAACCTTTGAAAGTGGATAAATATTCCATGGTGGAGAGATATCAGAAGCTCAGGAGGAAGAATGACCATGATCATTGAATCATAGGGAAGAAGATCGACAGTCGTCGGATCAGAAGGAAGTGCTCAAACCTTAGTACTTCACGTACTGAGGAGAGAATCTATCGGGGTTCAAACTTGAGATTTCCAGAGTCTGGAGACCCAAATAGAATCTCGACCATCCAATCAGTGAGATAGATCTGAGCTGCCAGATCACTAGAGTCAGAGAGTAAGAGTTGGATTTCCAGGAGGAATCACAGTCGTTTGTTGTTGTAAGCTCAGGAGGGAGAGTGGCTTGAAACTTGAGATTCTCGAAGTCTGGAGTGCAAGAATTATGAAGTGGAATATCAATCATCTGATTGATCAAGCATGAGCCATCAGATATCACAGGCACACAAGGAGTCAAGTTTGAGACTTGAAACTTTCGAAGTGTGGAGAGCTAGAGAGCCAGAGCATATCAAGACCATTGAAGCTAGGAGGGTATGTGTCAACAGGTTGGAATATCTGGAGCAAGGCACAAGTTGAGACTTGAAACATGTGGAGTGCAAACACCTGAAGAGCCATGATTCATTGATCTGGGAGGAGACACTTGTCAACAGATCTCGTACTCTGGAGAAAAGATGAAGTGAGGTTTCAGTTTGAGAATTGAAATTGCCAAAGCGCAAAGACCCGAAATCCTGAGGCAAGATCTGGACCATGAGATCTAAGGAAACCATTGCGCATATCTGTGAACTCTGGGTAAAGTCCTGAAGAGATCCACATCCATTGGATTCAGTAGGACACACATTAAGAGATCTTAAACTACGGGTAAAAAAAATCAAAAGAAAGAGGTTTGAGATTTTAAATCTCAGAAGTCTAGAGCCCCAAAGGAAATCTTGGTCGTCGATCGAGAAGGGGCCATTAGACCGTGATATAGTTTGAAAGGTAAAAAACCTAGGTGAAGGAAGGACCATTGATTTATGGGACAGGTGTCCATAGATTGCTAATTCTAGAAGGTTTGAGTATGAAAGAGAGCTGAGTTTGAGATTTCAAACTCCCAGAATCCAGAATTGTGACGAGGGCCTCGACCGTTGATTCAAGGAGAGTTGATCTAGTCTGTCGATGAGGAGGGCATTTATTTGAAGTGTTGATTGGACGATATTGTCAAGATCGTTAGATCGATGATCCCATGTCATTGCAGGAACAAAATTTGCGATGAGGTTAAGAGATCGAAGCCAGGCAGCAATTTGAACCATGGTTTCATCTGGAGGATACATGTAGGCTGGAGGATCATTGCAGGCCCAAAAGTAGTTTGACTCCAAACTGCTTGTGACCATGCCCAAAATCATGTGGTCATAGCCCTAGGTCATATCAAGCGAGGCCTTATCCGAAAGGGAGCTAACACCAACACTCTGAGTTTTCTCATAGAGCGAAAGTGGAAGGTCATGGGTTGTTGTTAGACCTGCACCAAGGAGCTGAGGGGTCCTATGTTTAGATATAGAGGTGGAACTTTAAGGTTCCAGAGAGTCTTTTGACTCAAGAATCAGAGGATCCAAGACCGGTAGGTAGCGCAGTCCTATGGGGAAGTAGGGGGGATGCATCAGGTGGTATCTGAGTTGATTTTAATTTTTTTTGCAGACAACAAACACAAGGAGAAAGGAGGAAATTTGGTATCATTTGTGGTATCAAATTTTTAATTTATGTTTGTAGGTGATGCAGTGAAAATGATGCCACCCAGAAGGCACAGAGAGAATGCAAAAATGGAAGAATAAATGAGGCAACTTCAAATGATATTGGATGTCATGGAAACAACACAGAGAAGAGAACCATACACTAGTGATGTCAGTGAAGCTGAGAGCGAGGAAGCAGAGGCCAAAGCAAATGGCATGGAGGATGTTGTGCAAGATCGCTTGATAAAATTTGTTTCAAAGATAGGGGCCAGAGCAAGAATAGAGGTACCTATGTACGAAGGAAATTTGGAAATTGAAGAATTGTTAGATTGGGTACGTCCTATGGACAAATACTTCGATTACGAAGATATCGAAGAAGAAAAGATGGTTAAGTATAAGACATCATTGAGTTACGATGCTCATTGCCACCCATCAGGAGCATAAGCCATCATATTGACCTTATTCTAAGAGATATTTTACCAAACAAAGAAGCTTATAGGTTGACACCTAGAGAGAATGAGGAGGTCAAAAATCAAGTCCAGGAGTTGTTGGATAAAGGGTTAGTCAGGGAAATCCTAAGACCATCTGTAGTACAGACTGTATTAAGTCCAAAGAAAGATGGAGGATGGATGATGTGTACGGATTCCCAATCCATCAACACGATAACTTCTAGATACATATTTCCTTTATCGAGGATGGGTGATTTAATGGATTGTTTGATTGGAGAAAGATTTTTTTCCAAGATAGACTTGAAGAGAGGATATCATCAAATATAGATGAGAGAGGGAGATGAATGGAAAACAACATTCAAGACAAATGAAGGATTGTTTGAATGGATGGTCATGCTGTTTGGGTTGAAAAATGCACCAAGCACATTTATGAAGTTAATGAATGAAGTGTTGAAAGAATTCATAGGCAAATTTGTCATAGTATATCTAGATGACATACTAATCTTCAACAAGACAAAGGAAGAACACTTAAGACATTTGACATTAGTGATGGAAAGGTTGCAACAAGAGAAATTGTTGATAAATCTAAAGAAGAGTTCTTTTATGAAGAAGGAGCTCATATATTTGGGTTTCATAATCTCTTCAAATGAATTTAAGATGGACCCAGAAAAAGTGAGAGCGATTAGAGAATGGTCGTCGCCGAGCATTATATTTGAGGTAAGAAGTTTTCATGCGTTAGTGAGTTTTTATAGAAAATTCATCAAAAATTTCAGTGGCATATGTGCACCCATGATGGAAACTATGAAGAAGAAACACAAGTCCTTCAGTTGGATAGAGGAAGATGAAAAAAGTTTCAAAGTGTTGAAGGAGAAAATCACAGAGCAGCTAATTCTGGTGTTACCAGATTTTGGAAAAACATTTCAGGTGAGATGTGACTCAAGTGGATTAGCTATTGGAGCAGTCTTGAGTCAAGACAATAGGCCAATTTCTTATTTCAGTGAGAAACTGAATGATTCCAATCAAAATTATTACACGTATGATAAAGAATTGTATGTGGTGACTCAAGCTTTGAAAAAATGGAGACACTATCTAATTCCTAAAGAATTTGTCTTGTACAATGATAATCATGCTTTGCAATTTATTACTAGGCAAGAAAAGTTGAATCAGAAACATGCAAAATGGGTAGAATTTATGCAAAATTTTACTTTTGTTATTAAACACATTGTTGGAACTGCTAATAGAGTCGCAGATGCTTTGAGCATAAGCTGTTCGATTGTACAAGAATTCCATGTGGAGACTTTGGGGTTCGAACACCTCAAGGATATGTATAAAGAAGATGCAGATTTTAAAGAGGCTTATGAGGCATGCAAGAATCCTTTGTTGGGAGACAGAATCCCATGGACTGAATATTTGATCCAGGATGGATTACTTTTCAAGGGAAGCCAATTATGCAGTCTGAAGTGCTCAATGAGAGACAACTTACTAAAAGAGAAACATAGTGGAGGTTTAGCTAGAAACTTTGGTCACGATAAGACATTTGCACAGCTGAGAAATTTGTATTATTGGTCAAGCATGAGAGCAGAAGTGAAGAATTTCATGAACAAATGCAGAATTGGTCAGTATGAAAAAGGAAGACAAAAGAACATTGGTTTGTATCATCCATTGGCAATTCCAGAAAGGCCATGGGATGCAATCAGTATGGATTTTGTTTTGGGATTGCCTATAACTCAAAAGGGAGTGATTCCATATTTGTTGTGGTAGACATATTCTCAAAAATGGCACATTTCATACCATGCCAGAAGACAAGTGATGCCACACACATCGCCAATTTGTTTTTAAGAGAAGTAGTGAGACTACATGGATTGTCGAGGAGCATAGTTTCAGACAGAGAGACCAAATCCATAGGACACTTTTGGAGGAATCTATGGAAGAGGCTAGGGACAAACTTATCCTTTATTTCAGCATATCACCCTTAGACATATGGATGGACTGAAGTAGTAAACAAAAGTCTTAGAAACTTATTGAGAAGTTTAGTCACTAAGCAAGGTCGACAATGGGATCAGATTCTGGCACAAGAAGAACTTTCATTCAACAATTCAATAAACAGGAGCACAAGAAAAAGTCCATTTGAAATTCTGTATGGTATATAGCCAAGAGGGATTACAGATTTGAGATATTTGAATCAAGATGAGTTCAGAAGTGCTGGAGCAGAGGATTTTGTAACAGAAATGCAAAAACTCCATGACAAATTTAGAGAGCGGCTATAAGACACCATCCAAAAATACAAGAGAAGAGTTGATAAAAAGAGAAGAGAAGTTCAATTCAATGTTGGATATGAAGTTTTATCTCATTTGAGAAAAGAGAGGTTTCCAAGGGGAACATACAACAAATTAAAGATGAAAAAGATAGGACCATGCAAGATTCTCAGAAAATGCGCAACCAATGCTTATGATATTGAGTTGCCAGACAATGTTGGGATATCACTGATATTCAATGTTGCAGACCTATATCCTTACAGGAGAGATGAAGAGGGAGAATCACATTACCAGAAGGAAATTTAGTGGGAAGAGAAATTGCCCACAGCATAAAAACCTCAGATGGAGAAAATTATTGAACGGAGGTATGGAAATAAAACCAGGAGGAAGATGTATCCTGAGTACTTAGTGAAGTGGAAAGATCATCCAATGGAAGATGCAAGTTGGGTCACAGAACCTAATATTTTGAAGCATGGAAAGACAATGCAGGAGCTCATGGACAGGAGTCCATGAATTTTTTTAACCAGAGGAGTATGATGCAGAAGCATCACCTTCAAAGTCAACAATGAACATGTGGAGGAAAATAGAGGACATCTCAGCAATGACATAATTTCAAATCGAGCATTTAAATCAAAATTTAATGGGTTGTTTAGATATTTTTGAATATAAATTTTTAAAATGTAACTTGTTTGTAAAGTCTTGAAGGACTGTAAGAAATTACAGATATGGAGTATCAACTCTATCTGGAAATAACTAGTAGTTATTGTAATAGGACAGAGTAGGTAATAGCTTTGAATTTGAAATCATAGATTTCAGAATGGGACGAGAGAGCTCGTGGAGCGATCCTTAGACAATTCATTGTTGTACTGTAATAGATAAGAACAGATAGACAAAATAGAGAGATCAGTAGAGCATAGTAGATTAGCAGAAACACTATGTATTTTGTTTTTCATGAATGAATAGAACAGATAGAAATCGTGCCAAATCCTTGGACTATGCTCATCTTATGTGTGATTGAATGAATGTTGATTTCTGTGTGTATGATTTAGTTAGTTTGTTCATGTATGATTGCTCGAGAGATTAACAGTATGAGTTTGTGACAAAGATGGTTGAGTTTCAATAATTTCTCCTCTGATACTTGTATGCAAGGTGTGCATATCGAATGCAAGGAGTGTGTCGACTGAGTCTCGGATTGACTTATAGAAGTTTAGAGAGAGAACCATAGAAACTCATACCAGGTGTAAGATGTGCATAGTGTCATGAATCCAATAATATTATAAGGACCAGTGCAGAAGAATGTTAGGTGAGCGAGAAGTATTTTCTTTTCAAGAAAATCCTTCGAATTGAATTATTCGAAATCTCAAGAATGCAAAGTGTGCATGGGAGATTGAAATAATTTTAAGGATAGAAGCTCATAAGAGATAACACTTTTCTCAAGTGTTGACAAGATCCCAGAGAAAGATTCATCGAGAGAACAAAGGTTTGGAACCTTTGAAAGTGGATAAATATTCCAAGGTGAAGAGATATCAGAAGCTTAGGAGGAAGAATGACTGTGATCGGTTGATCATAGGGAAGAAGATTGACAGTCATCAGATGAGAAGGAAGTGCTCGAACCTTAGTACTTAGTGTATCAATGAGAGAAGCTATCGGGGTTGAAACTTGAGATTTCTGAAGTCCAGATACCCAGAATAGAATCTTGACCATCTGATCAGTGAGATAGATCTGAGCCATCAGATCATTGGAGGCAGAGACTAAGCGTCGGATCACTAGGAGGAATCATAGTCATTGGTTTTTGTAAGCTCAGGAGGGAGAGAAAATTGAAACTTGATATTCCCGAAGTCTAGAGTGTTGGAACATCAAAGTGGAATCTCAGTTGTCTGATTGATCAAGCGTGAGGTGTCAGATATCACAGGTACACAAGGAGTCAAGTTTTAGACTTGAAACTTCCAAAGCATGGAGAGTCGGAGAGTCGAAGAATATCAAGACCATTGAAGCCAGGAGGGTATGTGTCAAAATCTCAAAATATCTAGAGGAAGGAGAAAGTTGAGACTTGAAACATGCGGAGTGCGAATGCCTGAAGAGCCATGAGTCGTTGATCTGGGAGGAGACACTTTTCAACATATCTCATACTTCGAAGAAAATATGAAGTGAGTTTTTAGTTTGAGAATTGAAATCGCAGGAGCACAAAGACTCAAAGTCCCGAGGCAATATCTGGATCATGAGATCTAAGGGAGACATGGCACAAATCCATGAATTTCGGGTAAAGTACCGAAGAGGTTCACAGTCGTTGGATTCAGAAGGATAGGCATTAATAGATCTTAGACTCTAGGTAAAAGACATCGAAAGAAAGAGGTTTGAGATTTGAAATCTCAGAAGTCCAGAGCCCCAAAGGAAATATCGATCATCGATCGAGAAGGGGCTATTGGACCATTGATATAGTTTGAAAGGTCAAACACCCAGGTGAACGTAGGGTCGTCGATTTACGGAACATGTGTCCATAGATTGATAATTTCGAAAGGTTGGAGTACAGAATAGAGATGAGTTTGAGAAGTCAAACGCCGGGAATCCGAAATTGCAAAGAGGGCCTTGACCATTGATTCAAGGAAAGCTGATCTGGTCCATAGATAAGGAAGGCGCAAATTTTAAGTGTTGATTGGATGTTATCGTCAAGATCGTTAGATCGAATATCCCATGTCATTGTGGGAACATAAGTTGTGAAGAGGTTAAGAGATCAAAGGCGGGCCACAATTTTAATCGTGGTTTCGTCTGGAGGATACGTGTAGGCTAGAGGAGCATTGTGGGCCCAAAAGAAGTTTGAATACAAAATGCTTGTGACCGCACCCACAATCACGTGGTCATAGCCCCAAGTCGTATCAAGCGAGGGCTTATCTGAAAGGGATATAACGTCAGCACTCTGAGTTTTCGCACAGAGCGAAAGGGGAAGTTCATGGGTTTTTGTCAGACCTGCACCAAGGAGATGAGGGGGCTTGTTTTTAGATACAGAGGGGGACCTTTAAGGTTCCAGAGAGTCTTTCAACTCAAGAATCGGAGGATCCAAGACCAAGAGGTTGTGCAATCCTATGGGGAAGTAGGGGGGTTGCATCACATATATGTGAATCCTCTTGTTTCATTCTAGTGAAGATCATATGGCTCTTTCATGTATTTGGAAATTAATCCAATTGCATAATAGATTTCCATTCAACAGTGTGTAAGGTAGAGAAGAATCCCTACTGACTGTCTATATATAGTATAATCAACCAAAGGTGATGCACCAACATCCTCTAGTCTAAACCCTTACTGAAAGGGTGTTGGAACTAGCTTGAAATATGTCAAATGAAAACTATCAAGTATATATAGGCAGAATTTGACTAAGACATCTTGATTATTGAATCATTCTAGCTGATTTCAAGTACAAGAAATCAATGTAACTATCCCATGTCTGTCATAGAAAACATGTCATGCAAAGCAGTCTTCACTACAGTAATGGACGAGGTTGAGCTCCGTGTGATAAGTAAATCATCTACATATAGAAC
>JZKD02S2224300.1:24216-38436 GCA_000966675.3 Picea glauca
ATATATATTGTCATTAATATCTCCTTGTAAGAATGAATTCTTCACATCCATATGGTGCACCTCCCACTTTCTAGTTGTTGCAATAGCTAGAGCTAACCGAATGGAATCAATCTTGGCAACCTGTGCAAAAGTATCATCATAGTAAATGGATTGTACCTATCATAAGTATTTAGCTAATAACCAAGAATTATACTTTTTAATGTATCCATTATCATCCCTATTTTTCTTCAAAATACACTTACATCTAGCAAGCTTCATGTTGGAAGGTATAGGAACTAACTCCCATGTGTTTTTCTCCATCAAGGAATTGTACTCCTCTTTCATAATTGCATCCCAATGGAGGTTTACTTAATCATGTGCATAATAATGAGGGTATGATCCAAGTACCATATGAAAATAAATAGGAATCAAAGGCTCTATGGTAGTAAGAGCTTGCAGAGGCGCCACAAACTGAGATCCAGTTATCCATGAATCGACGGGATCATCCACTAGATCACCTACTACTTAAAGAGTTTGTTGTGCCCATCATGGTAGATTCTATGGACTTGAAACTTATTGATGTTGATTAGAAATATCAGATATATCATATTCAGATATCTAATCAAAATAATTCTCATGAACTTCCGCAACTAGTGGTGGTGGAGATGGAGGTGTGGACTTCTTTGGAAGTACCTATGAAGGACCCTCTTCAAAATTAACACTCCTCTGAATGAATAATATATATAAATTATTAAATAAAAAACTATAATATTCATTATCATGTGTTAGAATAGATATGTAATCATATTTATGAGTAAATTTAGAGAAGGTGTATAACCTGGAATGGTGATTAACCTCACCAACAACAATTTTTAAACTATTTGACAAGTCGAAAATAATAACTGAGTCTGGATTGAACTCCACCTTCTTCCCTGAACCTAAATGAGTGATTTTATTGATGGAGAGGAGGTTCACTGAAATATTTGGAACATGAAGTACATCCTGAAAGCATCCATGGGCTAGATAAACTCTACCCCTACCGCACACCTCAATAGGACAATCATATCCCATGAAGATTGGTGGTTTAGAACAAGTCTCCAAGTATGAGAAAAGTCTATCCAATGAAGCCATGTGATGGGAATCCCATTAATCAAGCACCCAAACATTAGGATAAGATGATACAACAAGTAATGCATGACCATTACCTCTTTTTGATTATGGCTTGTCCGGTGGATTCTTCCTTGCATTATCCAGAATATAATCCTTGAGGTGATGACTCTCAAGTTATTGTGACATGAGATATATGGTATTTTTCATGCAATAACTCTCCATATTGAACCCCCTGTTACATTAGGAACACTTGGTATTATCCTTCTTTCTATTTGATTCTTTGGAAATCAAACTCTCATCTATGGAATTTTATTTACCTTCCTTCTTGTTCTCTTGGTCCTTCTTACCATTTTTATTCTTCTTATTCTTATTTGAACTTTCTTGAGTTGTAAGCGCATGGGGATTTTAACTCTTGAGTACCCCTATCGAGATGATTTTTGTATGATCATGGATAAAATACTCCATGAACTCATCCAAGGATGGCATCTTCCATGTAGACCTACTAGCACTATGCAAATTTCTCTGGCTGATAGACAAACGACAGAGGTAATTGTTTCAACCTACTTTAGAGCTGGGCACTAGCCTTCTCAACTTAGAGAGGGCTATCTCATGTCATTTGATATATATTTGGAAATCAGTGGCTAGATTTAGTTTGTTTTGGAGGTTTTTTATAAATTTTTTGGAGAGGAAGGGGAGGGACACTTAGGGATATGGAGTTGAAATTGTGAAAGTGAATGAAAATGATGAATGGTCAGTAGAACTCTATAGAGGATAAAGGTTAAATGAGACAATGAATATGATTTGTAGATTGAGTTTAAGAGAAGAGTAGGAAGAAGGGGAAAACAAATAACTGCATCAGAGAATTACTGAAATGAATTCTAAATTATCTAGGAAGAAAATTACACAGTTTAAATTGCTTAAGCCGAGAGCATCACAAGATGATTTATGGGCCTTTAACTCTCCAATTTAAATAGAAGAAAATGTAAATGGAAATAAATAAAATGGGAAATACATACAATGAAAGGAGAAAAAAATCATATCACCACCATTAGAATATTTTCATAGAGACTTCAAAAGCTTCTGCATATGTATTCAATTCAGCTCCGGAAAATTACAATAGAGTTCAGAAACAACAAAAAGGTTCCCTTGCACTTCTGACAACATTAATTTGTTCATAATTTCTAGTACTTATACAATTTTATTACAATGGATCAAACTGAAGCATTTCAATTTCTAAGACAGACTACAATAATTACAAACCAATGGTTTCGGTAGGCGAACCGATTTACCATGATTAAACAAAAACATTTCATAAACTAGGAATGGATTTCTCTTACTACTCAAATTCCTCTTCACCATCTATCTTGCTCCGATATCCTATCGAAGTCACCAATTTGGTGACATCTAGAATCTATTTGTTGGTCCCCAGAAAACTACACTTTGTCTTGCCTAGATGCACAATCTCCTTCCACTGTGAGTTAGAAGGAATATCGTAATCCATCATTTCCTTTATCATAATCTCCAGATCGATGCAAGTGGCATAAGAAATAGTTGGAAACCCAACCCTTACTATCTTAAACTGATTTAAGTTATCAAAATATGTGGTTAGATATTCCACCAAACTTGGTCCCTTCAGGTTCTCCTCCAAGCCTTCAAATTTAGAATGATCCATTCTACACTGAGTGAGGAGAGAATTATATCCCTCTTGATTGTATAATTTCCCTTTGCCATCCCAAAATGGTCGGAGGCCCTTGATAAACAATTGTTCAAATGTATCCTTAAACTCTTGTATACTCTTCTCCATCTGTACAGCTTTGGTTTGAACTGAATTGAGCAAATTGTGTTTGGCAATGATCCTCCTATCCCAAATGATCAATGTAGTCATGTCTTTTACCCCAATGGTCTAAATATTGGCAGTGGGAATGAAATTCAGTAGATTTATAGTGTTCTGGGCCCATTCCGAGGGATATTTCGTCAGTGTCTCATTTACAACAGTACACCTGCTTTGGGAAATGATAGCCATGTTGTCTTTGTCATTTATAAAATTCAAGTACACCCTGAACTTAGCAGCCTCAACAATATGTTCATAATGCACCTTGATTTCAGACACTTTATCCTCATCTTCCACCACTATATTATGCATCTTCCTTTCTAAATCCCTGACTGAAAATAGAGAATATTTGTCTTGGGAGATCCTCTCTACTTCAGGTAACAAATCTCTTATTTCACTCATGGCCATATTTCCTTTCACAATGTATTGGTTTGCTAAATCTTCTTTGTATTGCTATACCACTCCAGGTGCCTTATTAAAGACATGTTTCTTGTTGCTGAAAGTTATTGAGTTGCTTTCACCTTGTGGCATGTTCCATGTATTAGCTTCTTCATTTTTGGTTCTACTCTCCACCATATCCATGTTCATTTTCTTTTTAGGTTCTTCCTCCTCCAGGTTTACTATCTATGGAGACTGTGTGATTTTCGTCTTCTTGGGAACATTTTGCAGACCATTGGCACCGAGGGCCTCTGAACTGTTTCTCTTGTTATAAATACTCATCTTGGGAGCTTTAATAATCAACCTTGGAGAAACTTTCTGTGTCTGGATCTGTTGCGGGGCTGACTCTATTTGTTGTTTCTGGTCAGGATGCAAAATGACATCCATATCTACACAGGTTTCCATATTTTCTAGCTTATCAAATCCTTCAACATGTTCATGCTCATAGGGGCCTTGGTTTCTGATCATTCTTCTTTTTTATATGAGCTTCTGTAGATCATATTTTCTCCCTTGTAACTATGTAAACCCAAATTCATTGAGCTTGGCCTAGATCTGATGCAAAAATGACCTATTCTTTACTACGAAGGGTCCTAATATGAAAGGAAACTTTAAGTTAGATGCTTTATGCATTTTTAGAAAATTCTATGTTTCTGAGATGATCATTTCCCTGATGAACTCTAGGGAAAAGACTCTGGGATTCAAGAAAACAAGTAAAAGTTAAGGTCCCTATTGATAACCATATACCTAAAATACAGTAGAGTGCATGAAAAGAACCCAATCTCCTACCATGTTCTCTGGATTGGGTTGTAGAGAACTTTTCATTTCTTCCAAAACCCTTGGAAGGTCAGTGCTGAAGTTTAAGATATAAACTCTGGACTTGATCTTACTTATAAAAATAAGCATTGTGATCCTTTTTCATTCAATCAAGATGAATGCAACTTCAAGGAACTTTGTCTTATTTTTTTCCTGGAACATTCCCAACAAGTGTGTGTAATACCTGAAGTGTCTCAGTGATTGGAAATTTACTAGTTGTTTGTGCACATTATCAGCGATGAACTCTTCAAAATCGATACAGACTAATTGACTGGACTCTTACTGGAAAAATGTCAACAGAAAACCCAACATGACCTCTACTACAAACTTTTCATTATCCAATCCTAAGATTTGACTAAGTATGGAATAAGCCCACTGGACCTTTATAACCATGACACTTACTTTCATAGGCAACAACAGTCTCTCAGAATGATGTTTGGGTTTAACAATGGTTTGCAAAAATAGGGTTTTGACCTCGGGGGGACATTCTTTGTAGATTGTAATCAGTTTCTCTTCCTTGAAGTACTCAGACGTTGTGGGGGAATACTCTAGCGTACCGAGGGTGTGTCGAATTGATGGGATATCTACTCTGCACAAGGCCTCTGACCCTAACTTATTCAAAATGACCTTTTCTTCCTATGATTATTGTTCTTCACACCAAATTATGAATTCTGGGAAAGGGAACATGACTTCAATGACATAAGGGGTTATGGAGGCTTGGGATGATTCGAGGAAGGGAATTCATTTCCCTACATTATCTAACAAATTAGCTCTAGATACAGAAATGAGTGAGACGGTTATTTCTTTGTCAAATATATCGAAGTCCCTATCAATTAGGACTTCTTCTTTGGAGGTGGGATCTTTCTCTATTACAGATAAAATGACACGATTCATGGCCATGATAAAAAATACCTATGAATGAGTGGAGAAAGCACGAGTCTGGTTCACTATTGAGCTTCTGTTTGAACAGAGTGTTTGCGCCAATTTTCAAATGTTCAAATGATTTGAAATATCATAAAATAATGACTAGGGCCCTCCTTTTATATGAACTTTTCTATATCGGGGGCAAGGCAAAGAAGTTTTGGGTAGACCTCTTTTCACCCTGATATGCCTCTAGTGGTGCCACGTGTCTGCAAGCTGAAACCACGGTATTTCCCCCGACCTTCTCCCGAGCGAATAACCTTCATGCTATTTCCTCGCCTGATACATCTCCTAACCATCAATCTGGGTTGTTTAATATCTGTCACCTGTTGGGCCCCATCAACTTCCACGCCTCCTCTATATTTATCCCTTCTTTTCTATATGTGACCAGGTATTCCAAACTATCATGTCTCCATATCGATGTAGCTCCTCGCCAAATTTTGAGAATTGGATTCCTTCAAAATAAAATTGTTATGGTGATAACAAACCCCATAACTAACCTAGTAATATTAAAAGAAGACGTGTAGACATAATACTTGGTCCTATTTTGGTTATAATTGAAAATATTAATTGTTCATCCCTTTTGTCAATTCTACAAGTCATAACATGCGAAAGAAAAGTTTTAAACTTATACAATTAGTCCTTTAGTGTCTCTAAGTCACTTGTATTCAATGCATCTAGATCATTCTCTAGTTGATAACCTCTTAGGTTTTCTTACTTGTGTAGAAAATCCTCCAACTGTGCCCAAACATCATTAGGAGTCTTACAAGTATAGACATGGAAGAGGAGATACAGAAAGATGTTGAAGCATAATATCCCATAGGCTTCTTCCATTATGTTGAAGTATTTGTTTTCTCTATGGCTGAAGTAGGCTCGACCTTAGTCCCCATGGTGACCCTATACAAACTTTTGTTGTGAAGTAGAAGCTCTATCCTGGTCTTCCACTCAAAGTAGTTGAAGCGTGTCAAGATCACTAAAGAATATGGTTGAACCATAGTTCTTTGTGGGTTGTCAAATTGATATATAATCCTGCAATAAAATCAAATAATCCCTCACAACAATAGCTCTGATACCATGTAGGATGAAACCACACTCTAATATCAAATTGTGAGTAGGAAATACTACACTAGTTAATTGCAAAAGAAAGAGAAAAGAGAGAAAGATAGAACCAATCATCATGCATAACAAACTAAGAAACCAAATCAAATCACATTGTATTAATCCCTGATCATGATTACAAAATATACAACTCTCCACATGAGGATTAATGTGCACTAGGTTAGGGTTTACATGTGCATGCACAAGTAAAAAAAGCAACCTCTCACTCCCACTTGAAACAATTAACTAAAGTCAAAAGTTGCAAATAATAGGGAAAGGTCAAAATATAGGTGTGAACTCAAGTGAGAACTCTAAATGAATTAAACATGCATTCCACAATAGAAAATCTCTCCTAGAATAAGACTAGAGTCCAAGAATAGAACTAAAGTGCTAACTAAGAAAGAATTTCATAAATATGGAAAGTCACTAAAATAGGTAAATAAGTGAAATAGGTCGAATCCAAGAATAATATGGGTAATGTGAACTTCATTAGGAAGCCATTTATAGATATAATAAGTGTGCATTAGGTTCCATGTCACTTGTCCAATCATTTCCCAGTTACTACCACATGGATACTGCATGGAAGACCTACTAAAAATAGAAAATACCAAAAACAGATTTTTGGGTTTGGCCACTTGCTAAAAATAGAAAATGCCAAAAATAGACATGATTAAGAAAAATCATGCTAGGTAAGGAAATAAGGAATATAAGTCCTCTTGAGAAAATGGAAAAATGGAAAAAATGAGTATGTCACTGAATATGTAGTTGAGCATGTACCCCAACATCTTCTTCATATTTTTGTAGATTCTCCTTTTTTTCCAAATTATTTTTCCTAGGATTCTTTATTTCACTTAAGGAACACATGAGTTTTTCTTCAAGATCCACTTCCCCATCTATTTCAGAATTTTCCTCTTCTTCTGAGTCCATAATTTCTATCATTTTATCTACATCAATCTTTGTTTCAATTTCCATAAAGAGAGTTTCTTCTCTATCACTATATAAATTTCTTTCATTGTTTTCTTTAGACGAGTCACTAACCCCTTTTAAGTATAGATTCTTCTTTTATTTATAAGAGTTCTTCTTCATTTCATGATTGTCCTATTTGTGGTTATTTTTGTGTTGATGATACTTGTTCCCTTTATTTACATTATGGTATTCTTCATCATCACTATTTTCATCCTTTGAATATTGAAACTTAGTAGAAAATGTCCTACTTTTCCACAATTAAAGCATTTAAAGGGTAGACTACCTTTGTATTTTCCAGATCCCTTTATGAGTTTTCTCATAAAATTTTCTTCCTCTGAGTCTAATTCATAGTTGGAACAATTGCTTGATTCTTTCTCTATGTTCTTTTTCTTCTTTGAAGATTTGATGGATGCTTCTATATTTGATGGCTTTTATTTCTCTTTCTTGATTTCATACACCAAGAGGATCCCATGCAATTCATCCATTGTTAATGAATTGAGATCCTTCATTTCTTTAATGGAGGAAGATTTGGTGGCATCAAATATGAAGGGGATTGACCTTAACATCTTTTGTAAAATCATTGGTTCTTCAACCTTTTCACCAATTCCTTTGATGGTGTTGACAATTTCATCCACAATGTTATGGTAAAGTTCCCCCTGTAGATAGGTGAAACCCCCCTTTGGATCAAGACCCCTTCTTTGATCCAAAGTAGAAGAAACCAAATGGACACTAACTTCCCTTCAAATCTACTTCAACAATCAATGTAATAGGAAAGAGATGGATAACATACCTTTTTACGATGGTTGTCCTCGCTACTCTAGTATTTGACCTTGTTGACCAAGCTCCTAGACGCAAGAAAATGAATGCAAGGAACAAGACAAATCCCCTTCTTGTACACTATATTTTTAGGTGAAAATAGATCTATCTATGATGACTTTAACAACAATAGACACGTGGGTAACAAGTGACAGAAAAAATGAAGTAAATATGCCAAGTTATGTATTAATGGAAATAAATAATGAAGCACATACAATCAAAGTTGACATTGCAACAACTCCTCCAAGCTCTCCTATCCATCCCTCTCTTGAATTTCTCAAGAACCGAATTATGATGATATCATGGATTCTCCTCCCCTTTCACCTTGGAATGCACTCATTATATAGGATTTTGGAGGTTTAACCGACCCAAGAGGATCTCCACACAAGGAATTATTACTTTTCACACCATGGAAAAGATCATTAATTTTTTTATTGATGATAGGTGACAAACAATGATTAATGGTCACGAATGATTGAAAAATGATTAGTACTTTAAATGAGTGTGATAATCTCATGTATTATTCATTCAAATTGGAAAAATGAGTAATACTTGAAGAGAGAGGAATTACTCATGTATTTAATTTGTAAAAAGGGAAATTAGTTTTGTGTGAGAATCCACCCCACAAATTAGTTTCCTAGTTTTAAGGAGAAGTTGGTAGTCTCATGATTTGCTTTGGGATTCTTTCTCATTTTATCACAAGTGGTTCCCTAGTCTCAAGGCAAAGTTAGGGATCTCATAGGTTGGTTGAGATTATTTCTCATATTTTCCTTGAGTTGTTATTAGACCCTAAATTTTTGGATCATGTCTCCTTGAATTATGGAGTCAAGGAAACTATATAAACTCATTATGTAAGCTTTGGGTTTGATATCTTTATGGATCTCGTTTATGGATATTAAAGAGAGAGCTCAAGAGATCTTGGAAGAAAGGAATTTAGTCCTTCTGGTGTCTGAAGAAATGTCACTTATGTGAGAGCCTCAAGTTCTCTTTGTGTAAGAGATGGATGCTTTGGGTTTTCATCCCTTTATGGAGAATGTGCCACATTTTGTGAGAAGGCTCCAACCCCTTTCTATAGGAACGATAATAAAGTGATTCATATTCCAAGTGGATCCAGAGATGTATCCCGGATGTCTAGTGAACTTCGTTATCACATGGGTGTCAAATTATATGTGTGAGTTTGGATTGCATTCTCACTTGATTATGTAGAGAATTAATTACACATATGCACCTAAATGTGACAATTTGCTCACATTCATATGCATTGGTAAGAAATTATTTGTTCATGTTCACTTGCAATTAATCTGTAGTAAAAGATCCTCTTTGTATATTTTTGTAGATAAATTTCTCACAGAAAATCTTAGATCAAGTGGTATCAAAGGAGGTCTAACAAGTTTTGCAAATTGTGAATAATCATGGGTAAAGCAAAGAAGAAAGCATGGATTTGTGATCTTGAAGAAGTCAACCAAAAAATTTAGGTAGAAAATGATGAATTGAGGAGCTTCCTATAAGAATCAAAAGAAGAAAATAACAAACTCTGATTGCAGCTACAAGATATGGAGGAACAAGTTGGGGAATGCTTCACTACAAGAGAACATAGAAAGTCCTTCCAAGACCAGATCAAATTGTGGCCATGACAGGTATATTAGTTATGGTTCTTGTCATGAAATTTTCAATGTTTGCACATATTGTCAAACATTAGAGGATACTCACCAGTCACCAGGTAACCAAGGTGGTTTCCTAGAAGCTTCATCCAACTGGGAGGAGCAGTTGGTCAAGATTCAGGAAGATGACCAACTCTCACAAACAAGGTTGGATGTAAATAATTTTCCATGTTCAATTCATTCCCTTATTAATGATGGTGCCTCTTTCGGATTTTTTGAAAGGCACAACAAGGGAATTTTCTTGAATTTGTTGTGGAAGATGAGGTACTAAGGAGGAGGTCTTAGTATTAATGCCCAAGACATCATCCAACCAATGGAGGTTGTAGGAAGGCCCCAGTTTGTAAGATTTAGTTATGTTGAAGGAGAATGCTCAAAAGCAGAAGAAGTAAAGGATTCTTCAAGCAAAGAGTTGAAATCATCATCAAAATCATCTAAGAAAAATGATGGAAAATAACTTTTTGAAAGTGATAGATCTAGTAGGATATTTTAGAGGAAATCAAAGTCTCCTTGAAAATATTGGGACATCAAGAGTGTTACAAAGTGTTGGAAGAGAAAAGATCCTTACAATGAAGGTGATATGGAAATGAATTCACGCAACTAGTACACTCACTGCAAAATGAGTGGTCACTGGATAGGGAAATGTGGGAAACTTCACCCCAAGCTTCGTCGCACACCAAAGAAGAATCTTGTGCAAGAACATATGCAGAAGGAGGTTGCAAAAGAGATGGTGGAACATGTAATCAGTGTTCTTGAACTGATCCCTGAAGAGGCACAGCTTCAGAAAGAATGTCCTTTAAATTGGTTCAGTAAAAAATGGGTAGCCTATTTGCAAAGCTAAGTTTTGTCTAGCATGCTTATGTAGTATCTCCAAACCATTTATCTTGTTTCCATTATTGAAAAACATGAAGGAAAATAATCTCAGATATATAAGAAAGTGTGTAGGTATGGATCAATTCATCTTGCTTATTCTATATTCATGGGTGCTATGGTATCTGTATTTTTTAACCAAATCATGAGCCAGATCATAGTATTGATGTTAGATACATTTTTCCTGTAAAAGAATATTTCGTGATTTTGTACATAAATATTTTTGAAATGCTTACAACTATGGAAAATGAGAGTAATACATATAATATTTTGATGGAACTCATTGAATCTGCTGCAAATGTTGACGTTCCCATTGAAAAAGAATATGTCCAATCAGTTGGAAAGGCACTGCAACATAATGATGGATGGAACGCCCAATTATGATCATAGCCATGTAAACCATCTTAAAGGTTTCATAAAATCCTGAAGAATCATCGAGAATGATGTAAACAATAGATGAAAATGAATTCCTTGTTGTTATGATTAATTTTGGTCATATCACCACAAAGGCCCCAAATTTTGATTGCTTCTTTTCATATCATTGAATCAGTGTTGAAGATCAAGGGATTTGTTGGTAGCAATGATACGTTCTCTTTCATAAGAAAAACAAAGATGTGTTTGTGCGGTTGCCTTGTGTTGATGGGTGTTTATGACACACCATCAACTGGAAGGGAATATCTAGTCCGAGGTTGTCTATTTAACCCAAGTTGTTTGATATAATCTACCCTGACGGGTTTTATGGCTCCGTTAGACAACTAAGATCCTGAAACAACTAAACAATGTGGACTAACTTAGGATACAACTCTAACAATCAACACTTTAATTACAAATGATTAACTAACAGTGTTTATGTACAATAGCTATATACAATTTACAAGGTTTAAGCAAAGCCTTGTGAAAATAATTGTTTTCAACTAATGGATCAAAATAAGAAAATAAAGGAAATTGTCTTTGTACTTTAAATGAAAAACTAATAAACAATGATTGAATAAGATTGTAAATGATAAAATGATAATGGGCAAAGAATTTAATGTTTAAATGATGCAATCATTATTCATTCGCAAATAAACAATTAAAATAAAATATAAACTAACTAACCTGACGTTGATCAACAATACTAAGCTAGATTCGTCTCTTTGTATTTGTATAAAATCTTCTTAACCTGTGTCAAGTGTAAACTTATGAAAAAGGCAAGCATTATACTTTCTGAATAAACTCAAAGAAGTCTTTTATATTCTAAATCTAGTTTATGATGGCAGAAAGAGAAATGATTATATATCATGTGACTTTAGAATGTCCAAATAACTGAAAATGAAAGAAATTTCAATCCTCAGTAAATGGTGTTACCAACTATCTAGTATCATATGTAAACTCAAAATACTTGAAGAGATGATCAGCCACAGATATTAAAGGAACCAAAATATAATGAACCAGATAAATGAAAATATAACATGAAAAGTTATATGAAGAATAATCTAAAGCTAGTTCAATACAAATAAATTTTCATATTCAGAAATTATATGAGAAACAATATTAACATTGCACAATCTACAAAAGGACAAAAGCCAAAGAGTAAATTGTATCCCATATAGCTTCAATATAATAAGTTCATCATAAGGTCTAAAAGGAATTTTTGGGATAATAGACTCTTAAAGATTGAAAACAATAATACATAAATGATAGCAATTAACCATGTATTGATAAAAAAAACTAAAGCTAATTTAAATCAATGCATAATCAATTACTCAAAGAATATGAAGATATTCTAATGAAAGTAAAACAATTTTACTCAAAGGACAAAATCCATTAAGAAATCTAGAATTTCATATTCTTCTTCGAGCATACTCGTCCATTCTCCCAAAATTCCAACCATCTGTTACTCCATTTGAAAATAAAAAGTTACAAAATAAATAATATACAAAAAAGAAAGGATCAAAATCCTCCTCTCAATTTCCTGGATCTCCTTTGCCTCTGAACTTTCTCATATATTTATACAATGAATGAACAGTCCGAGCGTCACTAATAATTTCCACCACCTGAAATTTTCCTCATAAAGAGACACAAATATCTCTCACATCGTGCATTGGTTTGGAAAAATTCCCATGCGTAAGCTAAATGGGTCCATTCTAGAGATGCCTTTTCAACCGTTTCTTCAGATTCCTCACGGTTTGGCTTAATCAAGTCCAAAAAAATTGTCTGTGTATTCTTGAATGCATTTCCAAATCTTATCTATTGTTGCTCATAAATTATTTGCAGCAATCCAATATTATTTTGGATCAATTATCTTGAATGTATTTAAATAATAAAATCAAGCCATGATCAGATCCATACCAAATAAATGATAACATAAACCTTTGAAACAAAAAGAAACTAAATTAATAACCTAAAATTTGTGAATAAAACAAAATCTAGAACAATAAAATTAAAATGAATTTAAACTAACTTCTAAACAAATATTGTTTATATTTTCCTTTCAAATATGATCTTAAAATTCTAGAAGCTTCAAGTTGATGGAGAGGAGAAAAATATCAATTTTGGGTTTTCACAAAATCAAACGAATGATAGATAATTATTATTATTATTATTATTTCAAATGAGATGCAAAATGAAAAAAGAATTTAAATAATTAAACCCACCAAATGATTTTGTGAAAATGATTGCTAATGAGGAAAAGATGAAAACATAATCACAATTTAAATGAAAGTAAATAGTTGATAAAAAATAGGTTTTCATTTAAATTAAGATTTCTATGTTCGTCTCTCCCTCATTCAAATTTGATCAAATGTGAACAAATGTCATAGAAAATATGTGTCACAATAAAAACTCCCAAATTTTGAAGCTCAACCATCAAAATCAAAACTCTGTAGAAAGAAAAACGAAATGGCATTTAAATTTCATGAAATTCAAACAAAATAAAATAAAAGAATATAAACTCAAACCAACCTCGAAACAAATCAAACCAATACCAATCAAATCAAATCAAATGGAAACAAATGAAGAATCCACGTAAAAGTTCGAGGGACCCGATATTTTGATTAAAGAAAAAGTAGGGGATTGTTGGGGCCCAATAAATGGTGACTTATTGGGTGAAACAATTATCTCTGGCTAGATAATAAAATATTGACATGTACGAGAAGACAAAAGATAAATATTTTGACAAAAAGAGAGTTTGTATTGAAACATGTGTACCACATTAACAAGTCAACCTTTGAAAGTTTTAACCAACTGCAATTGATTTTTAAAAGATAACCTTTTTAACTATTACCCAAAAAGAAAAGACGAGTACTCCTTGATCAAACATCCTACAAAATATATTGTTTATTGGAACACACCCTAAGGAACAATTCATGATGAATAGAAGATGTTATATTATAGTTTACCTCTAATACCATAGGCATAGCCACTGCAGCCAGTAGGCGTCCATAGCTTCGACATGGATACCCTTTAACAAATTTAGCTTCTTTTATCCCATACACTAGTTAAAGATGCATATCTTATAAACCTTTTGTTATAGCTTACTTTCTTTAATTTTATAAAGAATGAGTTGGAATCCAATTTCCTGACCTGGTAATCAGAGAGTGACAGCATCATTCACAAATATCTTCTTAAGAACCAAATATCAATATAGCATAGAAAAACCTCAGAAAAAATACTCAACGCCTTGAAAAAGAGATAATTTCAGATAATAAGCCTCTTCGAGGGGGAAACCTCCTTTTACCC
>JZKD02S2224311.1:0-25309 GCA_000966675.3 Picea glauca
TAGTAAATTGCCAAAATTGCCAGAAAATTGTTTTGAGCGAGTTGGAAAAGGTGGGTGGCCACTGATATCTACCTCGATCAATCCTCCCTCCTCAGGAAGAAATGATCTCCATTGCGTTGATTTCCCCCATCACATGAGGAAATTTCTGTTGAATTTGGCCCTGGGTGAGCCACTTGCCTTGGTGTAGGAGCTTCCCTGCTTTGACAACTAGATAAAGCTGGATCCTTTGTTGTCAAGTTCCCTTGATCTGTGTGTCGACAATATGATCATTGGATTCATGTTTCATGTAGTCAGGGTTGATCTTTTTTGGTGTTAATTGCTCTGCTATCTCTGAGGTGTCCAATAATGGTGGGAAATATGGCCGAACGAGAGCCACGTTGAAGACTGGGTGTAGGCCAAGGAAAGGGGGAATGTTGAGCTCAAAATAATTGTCACCCAAAACCTTGGTGATGGTGTATGTCCCATAACAAAGTTGGATAATATTCCGATGGGGTCCTGTAAGGCGTTCTTTCTGCAAGTGAAACCAAGCATTGTCTCCCACCTGAAACTTATGTGGCACCCGATGTTGATCATGGCCCTGCTAATACTTGGCATTAGAATTTTATAGAATATCCTAAACCTGTTGGCGGATGTGTTGGATCCACTCAATGAACTGGGTGGCTTTGTCAGCTTTTGGTGGAGCAGGGGATGATTCATCGGAGGTGGTCACCAGGGGTAGTGCAACATCCATGGGGCCCAATGGTTGGAATCCCAACCCCACCTGAAAGGGGCTGTGACCAATTGAGCTATGAAGGGATCGATTGTATCTATGATGGACATAGGGAATATTCTCATTCCATGTGCGAGGGTGTTTTGAATTGTACATGTGAAGGATATGTACGATCATTCGATTGACAACCTCATTTTGGCCATCTGTTTGGGGGGGAAGGTAGTGGATTTGGTGAGATTGGTATCCAACAGTGACTAGAGGCTCGACCATAATGTGCTGAGGAACCGAATATCACTGTCTGAGATAATGGTTTTTGGGATCCCAAAATGTACCCATACTCGTTCAAAGAAGATCTTGGCAGTGGCTTCTGTTGTGATGTTATTCTTGCAAGTGGCTAGAATCGCCATCTTGGAAAAGTGATCAACAACCACAAAAACACAGTCATTTCCCCTCTTGGTGGACGAGAGGCCCGACATGTAGTCCATTGATATGGATTCCCATGGCCTGTCAGGAGTAGGTAGAGGGGTGTACAAGCCCTATTTCTTAGTGGTCGGTTTGGAAATAGTGTAGGCAATGCATGACCTGATATATTTGTCAACATCCTGTCAAAGTTTCAGCCGGTAGAAACGTTTTTGCAACACTTCCACTATCTTTTCAATGCCAAAGTGTCTTGCCCCTCGAATGTAGTGAGCTTCCCAAATCAGCTTTGCGCGCTCGCTTGATGGAACATAGAGATGGACTGGATGACACAAAAAATCATCTTGAATATGGAAATTAGTGACCACTGAGTTGGCACCCAACATTTGGTAGGTGGTGGAGAAGTCTCGTGGTCGCAAGAGTCTAGCACCGTGGTGAGTGTTGCGACTGGAGGTCAACTGAGGTAATAAACAGCTCGGTTGGTTCTTCCTGTTTTATACTTGATGTTGAGGTTGAACTATTGTAATTATGTGGACCACTTCTGATGGAGGTCATTCTGTAATTTTCCTTGGGTCTGCATGAACTGTAGTGGCTTGTGATTAGTGTGGATGATTGTCTCCTTCCCAAGAATGTAATGTCTCCACTGGAGATATGTTTTCACAATGGATTACATTTCTTTGTCATAAGTAGGGTACTTACGAACAACATATGATAGTGTTTCACTATGATATTCCATGGGGTGGCTGTGTTGAGTGAGAACGATGCCCATAACATAGTCTAAAGCATTTGTCTCGATATCAAAGGGATGTTGCAGTTCCGGTAATGAAAGTAATGGGGATGAGAAAAAATGCTTCTTCAATTCATCGAAGGCTTGTTGTTGGGATAGGCCGCACAAAATTTTTTCCTTATCTCCACCCCTGGTTACTTGGCTAAGGGCCCATGCGATATGAGAGAATCCCAACACGAACCTGCGATAGAAATTGGCAAGGCCCAAGAAGCTTCAAAGTTCAGTGAGTGTGGTTGGGGCTGGCCAGTCATGGATGACCTGGATCTTGAATGGATCCACATACACACCATGTCGATCAATGATGTAGCCTAAGTAATGGACCACGTCCATGACAAAGGGACATTTTTCCAAGTTTGCATATAGTTTGTGTTGTTGCAGGGTGTGTAGAACCTGCTGAATATGCCGCAAGTGTTCCACCCAAGTATTATTGTAGATGAGGATGTCATCCAGATACACCACTACAAAAGAATTGGTGAAATGTCGTAGGTATGTCATCCATCATCCTCATAAACGTTGTTGGAGCATTTTTCAAACCAAAGGGAATGACCAACCATTCAAAAAGACCTTCTTTTGACTTGAAGTCGGTCTTCCATACATCTGTCTGTTCTATTGGGACCTGGTGGCATCCAGACTTCAGATAAATCTTACTAAAGTATTTGGCTTCCGTGAGTTGATCAAGGAGGTCGTCGATTTGGGGAATCGGGTACTGGTTTCAAACTATGATTTTAATCAAGGCCTAATAATCAATGCAGAGTTTCCAAGTCCCGTAGTTCTTCTGCACCAACATGATTGGACTCCCACAAGGAGATGAGATGGGACACATGTGCCCCTTGTGGAGAAGTTCTTGGATCTGCCTCTTTATCTCCTTGTTTTCTAATAGAGAGCGATGATAGACCAGCCCATTGGGTAGCAGTGCGCCTGGGGTTATATCAATGGGATGCTTGATCTGGTAGTGCAAAGGTACCCCGGTAGGAGAGGAGAAGATATCTGAGTATTCTTCCATGACCTTATCCACTTGCTTCTGTTGTGTGGAGAGATCGACCGTGAAGGCCCTGGATGTGGCTGTGATCTTTCGCTCACTCTAAGAGTGAAAGATGAAGAAGACTAATTTATCGGTCTGAGAGATGACCTTCCTGCATTTCTTGGAAGATATCAAGGAAATAACACAGCTAGGAGGGACTTCCTCGAGTATCTTGTACAATTTCCTATTCAAAGTAATAATAACACTGCAAGGCCTAGACTCATATACAACATGAAATTTCCATCAATAAGGTTTCCCAAAAGAACATTACAAACTTTGAGAGGAGAAACATCACACAATACCTTGTCTTTGAAGGGCTTGATGTCGTATGACAGTCAACACTGTTGGCTGACGCAGAGATTGCTTCCTTGGCGGAGCCATGCAATGTTTTAGGGTTGTGGTTGCGGCATTATCGGCAGGGCCAGCCACTTGACAACCTCTGTTGAGATGAGGTTCTTCTGGCTACCGATATCTATGATGAAGTGTAGTGAGGTGCATTTTATCCACATATGTGAATGGAAGAGGTGCCTACCTTCTTCTGGCTCGTCTGGTTTACCAGACTGGAGCTTGGTGGTAGCAACGGTGGCACTGGGTTCCATGTCAATGATTTGTCTTCCCTTTTCTGGTTCTGACTCACAGTCAGAACCTGCATCTGATTCAAAGGCTTTCACTTCAGCTACCAGTGACTTCTTTAAGCGACAATCAACAGTGTTATGCCAAGGGCTCTTATGGAAGTCTCACCGCTTCCCGATATCTTTCTTTGTCTTTCCGGTGTCCTTCTTTGCTTGCGACTTGGACTGGTTGTCATGATATTGTCCATCTTTTCTCTGTCCTTTGTTTTGTGGGTTGGGGCCACCCCTTCCTCTCTTTTTCTATGAGGGGTTCCCTGGCCCAAATTTCTGTGTCTTTTGTTTGAGCTTATGCTCGATTTTGACGACATATCGGTAGGCCATGCCCAAGGACAAGGTGTTCGGAAATTCCATTTTGGTCTGGATGTATATATGTAGAGCACCATGATACTTGAGCACCAGATGTTGCTCTGAATATTTGATACCCAACTCGGTGTGCAAGGTATGGAAGATATTTGTGAACTGTAGCACTGCCTTGTCTCTTTCTTTCCGTAGTGTGGTCCATTTGGTATACAAGTCGTCATAACTTCTGATAGGGTAGTATTTTTCCTTAATAACATCCCTAAAGGATTACCAGGTGGTCACGATTATAAATAATGAGGGTTCCTTTGTTTCCTTTTTCTCACATAAATTTTCCCACCAATCTTTGACATGGGGAACGACTTTGAGGAGTGCAAAAGTAATATTTTCTCTATTTGAAAATTTATGGATAGAAAAATACCCTTCTAGTAGATTCAACCACTTATCTACAAAATTTGTATCTATCTGACCTTCAAATATAGGAATATCTAAGTTTATTTTTACCTTGAAGGGGGCGACGCCTCTGCTCGAGGAAGATGTGTCGCCTGTTGGTAGCCGTTGAAGGATTTGTGCGAAACTATCCATCATCCCGTTCCTCTATTGTGTGAGGGCTTCCTCAAGCAACATTTTGAAAGGATCTCATGTCCTGTCATATTTATTTTCTCTTTCCATGAGAGGTCCCTTGGTCACGTGAGAGATTTTTTCCTCAAGAGAAACAAGCTTGAGACCCAATTCTTTGTACTCTGACCTCGTTGGGGACATGCATTAAGAGGAAAAGGAGCATCCCACTCAGATACCCTTGATCTGGATTTTATGAGTAGAATGAAATGAATACAGATTATTAAAATATGCTTAACACAGAATAACAGAGATACAATAAAACTGGTTTTCTATTCAATAAGGAAAAAAGCTGAAATTGTAAAATGCAGTGGAAAATAAGCTTGCTGGAATGGTGATGGCTTATCTCTGAGAAGAGATGTGACGACTGCACTCATTCACAAGAAGATGATTGCAATGAGGCTCTGAAGGCATTTTTAAAATAAACAGGAATTTCAAAAACCCTAGACATCCAAAAACCTAACCCTAGGAGATGAAGCGCCAAAAGTCACGTGGGCCACGTTTGGGTAAGTTAGTACATCAACTTCCTAGGGTCATAACTTTTGCATACACTCTCCGTTTTAGGCGCACAATAGCCTGTTGGAAAGGTATTGTAGAGGATATTCATTTTGGGGGCTCAATTATAGCCTTAATACTTCATTTAGAAGCTCTATCACGAAAAACCTTCATTTAGGCCCTCAAAATGGCCCCGGAAGTTAAAAACTGCTAAAAATAGTAAATTGCAAGAAAATTGTTTTGAGCAAGTTGGAAAAGGTGGGTGGCCACCGATATCCACCTGGATCATTTAAAAATTGTTGGAAATAATGTTTTCTGATGTCAAATATAGGGAGAGACTACAAATGTCCAAGATAAAGATTGCAAGATGGAGATTGTTGGAAATATTATTTTTGGAGTTTTGATGCTCAATTTGGATACCCTATATTTGAAAGAATTTTTACTCTAAATTCCTAGCTCAAATGGGAGCATAGGTTATATGATTGGAAATATTTTTATAATACCTTTCCAACAATATATGGCACTCCCTCTAACTCCTTAGGAATAAGGAGATATGTATTTTTCTATCAAACAACTAGAAAGTTCAGGTCAACCTAGCTAGTCTTTACAGGTCGGCTCGAAAAGTGAGCACATGAAAAATATAAATACAGGATATATGTGAAAATTTTAAGAGTTTCCAAGTAATTATATCATGTCTAAGGTGCACCTTTTGGATTTAATTTCCATCTCAACTTCCAACAAGTGGTATCGGAGCCAAAGGTCGTTGGTTTGAGTTTGCTCGGTTGGTGTCGAGTACCTTAGTTGGTGCTGAGGGGGAGATTGTTGAATTGGTGGTCAACACCTCCTTTGGGAATCATGACATGGTTAACAATGTCCCATGGATCCATTAAATTTGGTGGTTGTATCAGAAACTAATAGGTTGGACTTTTGGTTTAATGACAAACATGGGTCAACAAAAACTTTATAGGACCAAAACTTGACAATTTTACCCAAAAAGGAATTATATCCAATTTCTTTGTTCTGGAATTGAAAAATGGGGTCCAACATTTTAAAAACATCATGGTTGATCCCCACCTCCAAACAGAGTCCAAAATCCCCTTCGAGTCTTCCTCAAATCTAAAGATAAAACCCATCCAACCATGAGCAAGAATGGATATTTTTTTCAGATAACCAACCACTATCTCCCAACAATCCTTCACCCATTCCCTTAATTCCACTGAACCCTTCCCTTTTTCCATAAACTATCCTACCACCACCATTGACACCATCTCAACCACTTCATCCATGGGAATATCCTCCCCAAAAAACATTTTTTTCGACACTCCTTTGAGTTTAATGCACTTCTTACGATTTTTACTTGACACAACACCTTCCATCACAATGATACCCCCATTTCCACTAGCAACACCTCCCTCAAATATATTAGTGACATGACCTACAAATGGGTAGCCTATAGGAGAGAAACTGGTTGCGAAAAAAGATAAATTCCCCTCCACCATTCACTGGAAAGAACACTCCAGGAAAATCCCCTTGAGAACCTAGAAGCTTTGATGTCATAACCACCAATGACACATACTACGCTTATCTCTAGGGGCATGATATTCTAAAACCTGGATAGATCAACCCAACTATTAGCTACATACACTAGACTTGAAAAGAACCTAGAAGATCGACAGATTCCCAAAACTTAGAAACTCTAAAGCACCAGAAAACCCTACCACAACATGTAGAGCACATCCACCAAATGTTGAAAAACAAGGGACTATACTACATGTAGAATTATCGGATCCAAGCAATGTGATACCGAAGGATTTATCATTGAACTTATTAGATCCTTAATGGAATTTTTCCAACCCACCTTCTATGCCACCCATAAAAAGAAGCATCTTAGTGCCATAAAAAGTTAATGGACCAAGTGAAGTTGACCAGGGACTCGTAGTAGCTGAGCGAATTTACTTCTTTCTACTAACATCAACATAGGTAAAAAAATCAAAAGAAAAGGTAGAAACAACAGAGTGGGAAACAAGAAAACATATTTTATCACTATGAAAAGGAATGATCCTAGATAAACAAAACTCCAATTTCGAGTCATTCTTTGGTGAACACAATTGTTGGAATTTTTAAATGTATTTTTAGGACAACTAAATAACACTCACATTAATCGTTAAACCAGGGGTTGTCTTTTACTTCAAGTCTATGTGCAAAGTCTATGCAAGTTACAATTTTCTCTATAATGTTGGTGATTCTAATTGATCGTGCATTAAATGAATGGGAAACTCAATCAATCAATTCTTCTTAAAGAAGACACACCTCCAAGTTATCCTATCTAAAATATTACAAAAAATCATAAGAAAGGAAGGTTGCACTCAATCCAAACAACTCTAATTGAAAAGAAGATCACAATTAATTCACTCAACATGCATTCGAAAGGAAGTCACTCTAAATCCACACAACTCGTACTGGAAATAAATCGGGTGTAAATGACCCAAACACACCTCTGATCAATTCACAAACTCATGATGATTTTAAAGAGAATTCACGTGCTATAATTAAAAAGAAAGTCTATTTATCATAATAAATCCAATGATACACAAACCCAAACGAAACTTTAACCAACATAAGTAAAAACAATAATACAAATCCTTGATTCCTTATAGTAATCAATCAAACTCTGCAAGTAACAACCCATACAACTAAAAGCAATCAAGAGCGAGTAACAACTAATGGAATTAACAAATATTAGAAACAAGTAACAACTCATGAATAAAAAATAACTATAGTGATTGAAATTATGAAACGGTCTATGATAAATCTACTTAATGAACAAATGAAATTGTAGCACCTGATTAGTGAAGGGGGCCCTTCCTTTACCAATCAGGCATGCTGAAACAACTCACAAATGAATACTCATATAGCACGAACCAACATACTCATATATATTATAAAAAGGATGATACAATGAGTTCACCATATTCTACTACACACTCTGTCCTTTTTTCATTTAACCCCCTCAACCTGAAAGGTCTCCTATTATTTATACACCTCCAGATAACGATATTTATAATTAGAATATTTGATTTGATCAATACATAACACAAGATTTGTTGCACATTTGTGTTGTTATAACCAATGTAAAAAATAGAGTATTATGTTACATCATCAAAACCACGAGTAATTACAACAACTGTTACTTCCATCCCTTTTGATGACTCGTCCTTGCCACGTTGGTGTCTGTCTACTCCTATACTTGAGCATCGTTCGAAGACCAAATGCTCAAGTATTAATGGAATCGTGGAAGTGGCAACATCGTGGTTCAAGAAGCGACAACATCTAGAAGTAACAACATATCAAAAAGGGACATCATCTGAGTTTGTAAAGGAGTAACAACATCATATACTTGAATGAACATAACCTGTTATCATCCTGCAAGTATATGCTCCCAAGCCATGTCATTGGAAAACCCAAAATCAAGTAAGAAACCACTTAACAATTATATTATTATTTAAATAATGAAATTCATAGAAAGTTTGTACCTTGGGTTAAAGCATGAAGTCACAGGAAATATATTGTCAAAAGAGGGTAAAAGATGACTTAGAGTATTGCCAAAATAGGGTAAATGGATGGAAAAGAGGGTACAAATCAAGGGCCCAACATCTCCCCCCATCGAGCCCTGCTGCGTGTCCTCATGCAACCAATTTCTATCTGATATTGTGATTATCCCATGAGTAGGTTTCATGTAGTGTGCTAAGTTGGTAGGCCTCATGAGTTTCTTCCCCAACATCCCTGAAACTTGCTGACACCATAGCGTCCACACCCCAATTTTTATCTATCATTTCCAATTCATACATGGGATGATACTTATCTATAGGTTATCATATTGAAGGGAAATAAAACTTCAGGCGAATCCACCGAGGGCATCTCTGTTCAAAACAATGAATGTACCTATTCAATCGACCCATGGATCTTTTGAAGTTTGGAAAGCCAAAGGGTTCCCTAGTTTTGATTTCCATTGTAGATGACTCCCATCTTCTTTTGCAGCCCTCTAATTCTTCAGATGTTTCATTGTTGATACAATCGACACATTGGTTAATTACCCATTCTTGAAGGTTTACAACCAGTCTTGAAAGGCCAGGAGACCTGGAAATGAGGTTCCGAGCCCTTATGGCATCATCTACGCGAGCAGGTTCTTCCATAAATATTAACTCACATGTGGCCTATTCCTTTCTACATTTTCTTGGGCCAATTTCCACTTAACCTGATGTAGTAGGTAGGATACAAAGGCTCACAACTGGAGGTCTCCTATATAAGGTGTAGAGTTAAAATCTCTTTCATATGGCAAGATAAAATCATGAAACTAAAATTCACACAAAAAGTGTTGTGTGATCTCATCAACATCATAAAGGTCCTCCAAAAATCCTTAGCATGTGTGAATAGGTAGGGTCTATCCTAAATTATGGTTGTGAGATGAAAAAGGATGAAATACTCTTGAAGAAACAAAGCATACATAGGAGAAGGCATTTTGCAGTTCAACAAATCTTAAATGAATGAGCCTATCTTATGACCTTCTTCTTCTTAACTTGATCCTGCGCATCCCTAAGCTTCTTACAATCTTCTCCCCATTGCTCCTTTTATATCATGTAAATGGTTAGTTCATCTTCTCTTTTCCTTTTCATGTTTCAAACTATTTGTCGATGCTCCTTGAGGGGGACCATGCCCTCTTGGTAGGACATTGACAATGCCTTCCACTTATCAAGATCTTCTTGTAAAAATAAAGGAGAGGGAAATTCATAGGTAAGAACCCCAACTTCCCCTTTTTCTACTACTATCTGTGTAGACGTTGTTCTGAACTTTATGTCTTGGGGTGAATATCCTGCAGGTCTAAAAATATGTTCCCAAACCTAATAAGGATCCTCCTTTGGTTTCTTAGTAGCCCTTTTTTTGGAGAGATCATTTTATCAAAGGTTTTGGCCACATCAATAGGGGTGTTTGACCGTGGAGTCTTGAGAAACTCCCTAATCTGTCTCTTCAATTCCTTAATTTTATGCCTTAGTTTTAGATTTTTCGTTTCAATTTCACAAATTTCTCAATCAAAGAGGGAGGTTTATTCTTACTTTTCATTGCATCCCTCATGCTAGGTTCTCCTTCTTCCATCTTTACTTTGACTAGTTCTTGTGCAACGTCCTCAATATTGACTAGTTCTTTCCTGGTTGGTTCTTTTAATTCTTTTGTATCTACACCACTGAGTTTGTTGGAGATCTCTGACATCGAGGTTTTTAATTCATTTAACTTGTCATTTAACTCTTTATTGGGAAACATATTGCTTGTGTTGGAATACGTGTTTCCCATGGAACCTGAGGCCTTCCTTGAAGTTTTTGAATCTCTCATGGTTCCCTTTAATAGCTTTTTAATGCTACACCTTCAAGGTTAAATGTCTTTAAATATTTTAAAGAATATATATTAAAATATATTAGTTGAGATGAGTGGTGGGATTCCTCTCTTGACTTTGGTTTCACTTGCATGGGTTTCTTTAGTGGTTCATAAAGTTAAAAGTTTTATTCCCCGTCTATGCATTTTTTTTAACTTGTATTTTAGTCTTCCTTATTCACTTGTTATTCATTTTTACGTGAATATTTATAAAACTTATCCTCCACATAAAGAAAGATTGTTTTTACCTTTTTCCTTTTCATGTTATTAAATTTTATGTGAATACTTATAAATCTTACCCTCCACATAAAGAAGTATCACTTTTACCTTTTTCTTTTCAAGTTTTTACGTTAATACTTATAAATCTTATTCTCCATGTAAAGAATAATTTGTATTTCTTTTTTTTATTTTTAATCCTCCATTAAAAAGTAGAGAGAGGAGTGCACCTTTTTAAAAAAAAACCATGAATATGCCAAGATCTTGGCTCTGATACCAATTGGAGGAGATCCCGTGGCACTAGATATATAAAATATATATTTATTATATATTATTCTAGTCCCTATTACAACAATGAATGACCACCCTTATATAGAGCTTTTAGTGAAGAGACACACCCTTCACAATGGTCAATTACAAGTATTAATGATGACATATATTAATTATTAATGGAAATTTATTTATACTACAAGTTATCTCTCCTTTAAATGCTTTGTCCTTGAAGCATTGTTATTTTGGTGGCTAGATTTTTTGGATTTTTTGGTTTCTTCATTAAAATCTTTTGAATCTTTGTCATTGTTGCTATTGCTCTCTATTTCACACATATAGAATAGTTTTCCCTTGGATTTGTGGCTTGGCCTCTAGTTTGGTGCATGACATCTAAAACATCGACTTTTTTCATCTTCTATGTTAGGTAGTGGAGTCCCTTTGTAAGTGGGAGTCAACTTTGAGCTTGGTTCTTCAGGATGAGACCAAGGAGGTGTTGAAAGAAAAACATTTTTTCTTCTGCCACTCTATATTTTAATTGAAATTGTTCCACATCCTTGATATCTATTAGTTTAAGTTTGTTTCTTATGTCTTCCTTCAATCCCAATATGGTAATTTGCAGGAAGTGATCATCTGATAAATCAATCATACGGGTAGCTAACACATGTAACTCGTTAAATAATTCATCCACCGTGCATGCGTGTTGTAATCGAGTGATTTTGGAAAAGACTTCCTTTTCCTCGATGTTATGAAATATCTTGAAATAATGCTTCCTAAATGTCTTCCATTCCCTCCATTGGGATTTTGAGTGCCGCCAAAGAACCAGTCACTTGCTTCCTTATCTAAGTGCAATTATTCAAAGTTAATTTTCTCCTCGTTGTTACACATCTTATGTAACTAAAAATAACATTCAAATCGATTAATCCACCTTGTTCTTTCCTTGCCATCTTCTCCATCAAATTTCGGTACATCGAATCTCAGCTTGTGCGTAAATCCGTTAAAGGATCCCAAATTGGACGAGGGCGAAAAAATGGAGTGGTGAGAGTGGAAACAATGGCTATTTAATTCTTTATTCTCATTTTCCAATGATGCAACATGGACCTTGAGCTCATCGTGGTTTTCATCCCACACCTTTAATCCCTTTTTCACGATATTGAGTCTTATGGAGAAATCATCCATCTCATTGAGTTTTTTGTAAATATTATCTATACTGCTGAGTTTATTAGAGATCTCATCCATTGAGGCTTTTATTTCTTTTATATCTACACCATTGAGTTTGTTGGAGATCTCTTCCATCAAGGTTTTTAATTCATTTAACTCTTTATTGGATGATGTATTGCTTGTGTTGGAAGACGTGTTGCCCATGGCACCTGAGGCCTTCCTTGAAGTTTTTGAATCTCTCATGGTTCCCTTTAATAGCTTTTTAATGCTACACCTTCAAGGTTAAATGTCATTAAATATTTTAAAGAATATATATTAAAATATATTAGTTGAGGTGAGTGGCAGGCTTCCTCTCTTAACTTTGGTTTCACTCACATGGGTTTCTTTAGTGGCTCATAAAGCTAAAAGTTTTATTCCACATCTATGTTTTTTTTTTCTAACTTGTATTTTAGTCTTCCTTATTCACTTGTTACTCACTTTTATGTGAATACTTATAAATCTTATCCTCCACGTAAAGAAGTATCACTTTTACAGTTTTCTTTTTCAAGTTTTTACGTGAATACTTATAAATCTTATTCTCCATGTAAAGAATGATTTGTATTTCCTTTTTTGTTTTTAATCCTCCATTCAAAAGTAGAGAGAGGAGTGCAACTTTTTTTTTAAAACCATGAATATGCCAAGATATTGGCTCTGATACCAATTGGAGGAGATCCAGTGGGACTATATATATATTATATTATTCTAGGCCTATTACAACAATGAATGACCGCCCTTATATAGAGTTTTTAGTGAAGAGACACACCCTTAGCAACGGTCAATTACAAATATTAATGATTACATATATTAATTATTAATGAGAACTTAGTTATACTGCACTATGCCTCCAATCCCTCTATGGTATGATATTTTGTTCCATACGGACGACAAGACAAATCCTTATATGTTAGGGACCTTAGATTCTTCATGCTCCCATGTTTCAAATAGACAAATAATATCAATATCACTCAGGATCCAACTTAACATAGGACCTTTACACCATGGAAAACCACTACAATTCCCCCCAAAAAATCCCAAGTATTCCAATTTCTTATTTACTAACCTATAAAATGTGAAACTAATAAAAAAAAATTTATATTCACATCCATGAAATGAAAGATATATTTATTTAGTCAAAATAGTTCATAAATGTAAAAGTTTGTTTCATTTAACAAATTCCAAGTCAATGGGTCCTCTTCCATCACTAGCCATTTCGTTTTCACCGAATTACATCACTTTCTTGTTAGGCAAGGAGGTGGCTCTACACTTAATAACGTGTCGTATAAAATGGGGTGGGCAAGCAATGTTCTTGTAAGTAAATGAATTGAATTCAAGGAAAGGTTGTTGGAGGGTTTTTCAACTCAAGTAATCGTATTTGATGGCGCAAAGGAACATCGTAAAAAGGAGACGTGAAGGTGATTTCAAGATATATCTTTTTTATTGGATAAAGTAGTTGAAAAAAAAAAATCAATTCTTAGTAGGTAATATAAGTTATTAAAAATGTAAATAACGTTGAAGTGAAGTATATACATTATGAAAACATATAATATGCTTCAAAATAACAAAATATTTAGTACATGTAATATAAGTTATTATAAATGTAAATAACGTTGAAGTGAAGTCTATACAGTATGAAAACATATAATATACTTCAAAATAACAAAGATCTTTACATTTTTTTTTATATTTAAATAAAAAATATAAAAAAACAAAATAACGTTGAAGTGAAGTCTATACATTACGAAAACATATAATATACTTCAAAATAAAAAAGATCTTTATATTTGTTTTTTATATTTAAATGAAAAATATAAAAATAAAGAAAAATGGTAACATAGATTTTCATATTTGATAAATGCTTATTTAGTTTACAACAACATTAACTAAGTGTGAAAAAAAATACAAGAAAAAAAACAAAAACAAATGGATAAGTTAAAATCATTAAAAAAAAATTATTATAAAAAAATTGTACACAAAGATATTATAACAATCAAACATATTATAAGAAAAGAAAAGCAACGATAAATTTGAGAGTGAAGGACTTTCTTCACCACATGCCGAGGTACATGGTAGGTAAACAAGATTACAAACTTAATGCAACCGCACCTATTTTATCCTACAAAGGGGCAATGATGAATAGACTCGTAATATATATATGTTGTTGCAATGTTAAATAGCCTCATAAAATACGTAGGTTAAGTTATGTTTTTTTTTTTTTTTAAAGAAAAATTTCACTTTATGGTTTTGAAACTAAAAAGATAAAGCTCCATGCTATTACAATGATGATAAAAAATGATTCCCTTCATATCAAACTGATTCTATAAAAAGGTCCATACATAATTAACTGATACCATAATTAGTGGAAATAGAAGTTCTTATCTATTCATAACACATCTGATTTAGCTAGTAGATAGTCAGTCAAAACTTTCGTACAAAGGAAGGAGCAAAAAACATCAAGTTTTTGTTAGATATCAAAACTAATAGAGTGAGATACATTGAGGAGGACTCCCATGTCCATTTGTCCAATGTTGATACGTCAAAGTACCATTCAGTTTTGAAAGGGCTTTTTTTGATAGGGAATCTGCTTCCACATTTGTTTCCCTGTAAATATGTGTGAAACTGATTTGTGTGAAAGCCTAGATGAGATAAGTGATCCTATCTTTCCAACATTCAAGTGCAATGACTTGAAGCTGTCCCTTTTTGTTTAACCAGTCGACGATGATCTTTGAGTCCCCCCTCACATGAAGATCTAGAATATTATGTCTAGTAGCCAACAACAGAGTAGCCCACACACCGAGAAGTTCACCTTTGGTATTGGATCCAGCTCCACAGTTGAAAGTCCAAGTAATCTTGGAGTGATCTGTTCTAATAATCAATCCACCAGCACCACAGTGTAGACCCTCATTTTGTGATGCGCCATCAAACCATGCATTATTACCTCCCATACGTATATAAGGTTGGATGAACCGGGGAGCATGAGTCCTCTTATCCTTTTCAATATCCAGTTCACCCATTAGTCTGAAGCATACCAATTTTAAGGAGACAGATGAGTTTTCAAAGATCGCCCTGTTGCGACTCAACTAGATATGCCAACAAACTAGTGTTGGAAGCCGAGAAAGAGTGGATTCTTACAATGACCAGTTCTCCAAGCGATCATGTAAAGTTGTGCCTGTCCACAACGTTTGGAGTTTTAGGACGTGAGAAAGCTTAAGCTAAACAGATTTAGTGAAATTGCATTCCAAAAATAGGTGGTAGATAGATTCAGAGTTGTTGCGACATAGTGAACACATGTTGGGTCCCTCCCAACCTCGACAAAGTAGAATGTCCCTGGTCAGGATCTTATCATTTGCAGCTAACCAAATAAATAATTTTATTTTTAAGGGAAGAGGCTAGCGCTATAAATATCTCCATCCTGTGCACCTCGGGTTCCATATTGTGGAGGAAATAGCATTACAAACATTCTTTACAGTCAAAATGTCGGATCAATCACCTCCAATCCAATGTAAAGTGTCTTCCAGTAAGTTAAGATGGATACCCGCTCCAAGAAGTGTTGTGCAATAGTATTGCCATTCCAGTGCCAAATCGCCTGTGAGTCCCAACTCATAGCGAGATTTACAGGTTGTGCATATAACCCCATGATCAGTGGTGTTCCTAGCTTGGAATAAGTAGAAAACTTGTTTTCCCCATAAATAATTCAAAAGTTCAGCAGAAAGATAAGCAGTGGGCCCGAGACCTAGAATAACATCCCTACCAATGTGAATAGAATGACACGTTCCTGGTTTCCAACAGAGCTAGTGTTGAATAAAATGAAGATTCTTTATGAGAAATCTCTAGATCGGAGAGGCAATTGTGGGACAAGTGACAATATGTTTGAGCCATCTCGTGATTGATAGTGGAGTAATATATTTCCCAAGTATAACACGATTCCAAATACCGTCTCGAGTCAGCACTCGCCAAAGATTTTTTGTCGCCAACTCTTGTTTGAAATGAAATATATTGCGAAGTCCTCAACCGCCTACTGCTTTTGGCTCCACAATATGATCCCAACGACACATATGGAGACTCTGTTTTGAATTACCACTTGTCCAAAGAAATGAGTACATCAATTGTATGATATTTTTTAAAATGGATCTTGGAATGGTATCTAGAGCCATTCAATAGACTACCTGTCCTTCCAGTACTAATTTTATGAGTATGAATCTCCCCCAGGTTAAGCTATGTTACAATGCTCATAGTATAACTTTGAATGTCAAGTTAACTACACCTTTTTCAAATGATATCTAGGAGTATGTAATATTTAAAAAAATGTGTGATATTTGGCAAGACCTTGTAACATATTTGATAACTAATCAATTACCATATTTAGATAACTTAATTACCATATTTAGATAACTTTCTTATTGTGAATTTGTTTTATTTATTTTTATGTTAATATTAGTGTAGATCCATTTTAAATTCATATCTATCAAATGTTGAAGTGTAATTTTTTTATCATATAATTTTATGTCATGTATTATTTCTTTTATATTATATGGTAAAAAAATCATATCTCAAGAAATTTAATCTTTCTCGATGATTGATAGATCAAAGTTTAAGATGGGTTTGCATTGGTTTAATATTTTAGATGTTGTCATGTACAGATATAAGTACATAGTTATTTATTTTTATTTTATTTTTTGTCACCACATAATGTAACATAATGTTACATAACAACATCTCCCCCATACTAAAATGTAAAACACCTCACTACTCTTGGTGTAATAATAATTCATAAATGCTCATGAATATACCAAATGCACATACATGTTTAAAATATGTTTCAAATTATATTGCATTACAAATACAAACAAATTTACAATCCTAACAACCTCAATTAGCCGACCCCTAGTTACTTAACCATAATCGTAGTTGACACTTGGGATACTTAACTATCATTGTGATGGATATGATATTTTATTGTAATCAATGCTTTAGGGTATTCCAATTGGACTATACAATGAAGATAAACCAATTCATATCACTCACAGTAACTTGTGTAATTCCATGAACTACAATCCATTAACACAACTCATGCCTTCTTAGCCAAATCTTGAAATTCTTGCTATGTGTGTTCCTTTCCCTTTGGATTGTGTGCCAACATCAATAAATCTATATGAAATCCCTAGTGAGCATAAGGAGATGAAAATATCCACCAAAATAGCCTTCCCTTTCTCTGGCAATGCCTTGTGACAATTTTTCTAAAGCCTCATGCAATGATCATCGCTCTAATCATGCATAATATGTAACACCCTGTTTCCCCTAGTTTGTAAATATAAATATATTGGCTAAGGAACTATGAAAAAATCAAAGGTAAGAATGTTTGATTTGATGGACCTATGTATAAAAGGTCGATGAATGTAAATTTTGTTATTTTAATAGAAAATGGATATGTGTTGCATGACTGTTGGAAAGGGGATGTGCTAAGAGAAACCACGAATGCTATGAAACGATGGTGGAGGGGAGCAGGAATGGTTGCGTTAACCTCCATCGAACCAATACTTTGTTGGATTTAATTGCTCAGGATCAAAACAACCCTCTGACCCAGGAATGAATTACAGTCAGGCTGGTAGGTGGGAAGACCTCCTCAAGAGTTGATGAGGGGATGGGGCAGACCGCCCATATGTAAGGATTCCATACCTAACCACAGACTGGGAATTCGATCCACACACAATCTTGTTGAGGAAGACAAGAAAGGAAGCGTGGTGGGCAGATGAAGACCTGCGAAGAGTGCAGAGAAAATATTTGAAGCTCTCGGGTCCGAGAAAGGACTGAAAGAGGAAAGTGAGTTATGGTCGCAAAAAATAGAGATTAAGTCGGGAGAAGGAGAGTAACGTTCGTCCCTATCTATTTCTGTACTGGGATAAGGAGAGTAACCTTTGTCCCTAACTTTCGTTGAGCTGGAAGAGAGAGATTGAATCTCAAAGCATCGTGGTCTAAGCTTGGGGGTGGCCAGTGGTAAAGCCATTAGGAGTGACTGAGCCTATGATTGGATGGAAACGAGCACCCCTTTTAGCAGTCGCATCATGCCTTATGGTTCTGATAAGTGTTTTCATGCCTTGTTCTTTGAATTGGAATTAATGAATGCATGCGTGTATTTATGTGTCTATAAATGGTTTATGTATTGAAATGGTTAAGTTATGAGTATGCGTTTGTTCCCTTGAGAACTTAGGATTTTGCTTGATTGTCCATATGCGCCAGTTTAATTCCTCGAATGCGTTTCCCTAGGGAATTCCAACAAAGTTCCAGAGTCAGAGAA
Source organism: Picea glauca (assembly GCA_000966675.3). Classification (NCBI taxonomy): domain Eukaryota; kingdom Viridiplantae; phylum Streptophyta; class Pinopsida; order Pinales; family Pinaceae; genus Picea; species Picea glauca. The sequence goes on from JZKD02S2224311.1 coordinate 18,376, forward strand.
AACCTCTTGGATATTCTACCGTTTCGGTAACCTCACAAGTTAACCTTGCCCCATTTTGGAGCTTAAATTTCTGCGATTCAGGGAGGCGTCGCCTTCAGACTAGTAGTCTAAGAGACTTTGAATTCATGCGTAAGACCTTAACCAAAAACCCGAATAAGAGTAGGGTTAATAGCCCAAGAGTCATCTGAAGGTCTAGGTGACCTGGGTCTAGGAACCCTGTGCTAAAGGAGTTATCTCATGAAGGTTTCAGAACCTCGGGAGATCAAAGCTCGGAGATGTCAAATTTCACAGTAGTCAAGTTACCCTATCTATCAGAGTAACAAGACCCATAGATGACTTAAGAATATGACAACGGAGATGGATGTGAGCTCTTTAACGAGAGGAGAAGCCATCCCGATCGTCATATTGACTCAAATACCCACGGGAGTTAACAAATCAAACACCAGCAAATCGATTAAATCGATGGTTGAGAATCATTGCAGAGCACGAAGGTGAAATTAGCGGACATGCTAGTTCATGACCTGCAATCAACCAACGTCGTTGATCTTGTTGGGAATGGAAGATCAACGACTAGGATTAGATTAGGGTCAGGCGAGAACTTCCCAGATTGTGGAGGTTGAAACCCGCAATCACTGTGAACTGTCGATCTGTGATCAGAGATCGATGGTGGGGAATCATTGCGGAGCACGAAGGTGAAATTAATGGATGCGCTAGTTCGCGGCCCGCAATTCACCAATGCTGTTGATCTCGTCGAGATGGGAGATCAACGACTCTGGTAAAACTAAGTTGGGTGAGTACTTTTCAGATTGTGGAGGTTGAGCTCTCTAATAAGGAGTGCACTCATTGGGGCCCCACAATCACAGTGAACTGTCGATCGATGAGCACATCGATATTGGCCAAACCATGACCATCAGACCTAGAAAAGTTGCTAGGTGGATAGTCGTGAGTTCCTTTGTAAATCCGTGGAGAAACAAAGCCCTTCTGTACTATGGATTTGAGAGAATGGACACATGTCTGTAGATCATCGACTTCAGGTGAAATCACTTCAGGAGAAAAGGGGATATGTTGAACAAGAAATCCCGAAGTCCAGAGAGCCAGAGTTCATCTAAGCCACCCGTCAGCTGAGGACAGGTTCCATTAGATCTTCCATTTTGGGAGATAGCTACTTCGGAGGTGAAAGACGATGGAGTATTCGAAACTCCCGAAGCCTGAATAGCCGAAGTGATTTGTAGTCATCGATTCATAGGAGACACACATCGATAGATCGTTGACTCTGGAAGAAAACGCTCTGGGAGAAAAAGGTTGTAGAAAATTCTGAAGCTCCTGAATGCCGAAGCACCGAAATGAAACTAAGCCGTAGATTTACAATGGACGCGTGGCGCTTGATTTGGTACTTCGAAGGTTTTGCGAGGAGGTGCTTCAAATTACACCGAAGCCTGGAGACCCGAAGTCATTGAGGGTCGTTGATCTTGAGGCTAAGTAGGGACCATTGATCCCTTCACGCCAATTCAGAACTTTGCCACTTCAAAGTTCAGAGGAATTGGCAAGTGATGAATAAAAAATTCTTGAATCCTAAACTTTCGAAGCACCGGAATAGGCGCCTATGGCCTTGGAGTTCTGTCATAACCCATGGTCATATGCGATGGTCGCTTAAGAGATAGGGGCTAGGCCCCGATCTCAAAATTAGAGACCATGGATATAGGATTTGATTATTAAAGGAGAAAGAAATTTTACACCCCACCATGGGTGTGTTACATAATCCACTGCAGTGAAAAAACATTGATAGATATAGCGAGGTCCCTGTGCTAGACATAGTGATGTCCTTGTCCATTGATTCAATCCCAAGTCAAATTTCAATTTTCATATGAAACTACCTAGTACCCAATAATTCAAACCCATTGCCATAGATTCATAAAAATTGCTTGGCTAGTTGGTATGCTATCAAACATGTCTCATAGATAAAAAAACACATGATTTGGTCAACTACATAGAGATAACAAACTAATTTCGAAGGTTGAACTTGGGGATGAAAATTTACTAGATACTGAGAAGCATCGACCAACACATGTGGCATGCCAAAGTTGATTCCTAAGATGTAGGGATACCTAGAGACTATGAGATTGAGATTCGACCCAACTCCTCCTACATCCACCAATTCCTGATCCTTCATAAATCACTAGTAAGTATTCATAATCTTGTTTATTAACATGGTAGAATGATTAGACATGCCCCTATTAAAAACCTTATTGAATCTCTAGTCCATGACTGGGTACACAAACAAATTGATTCCATGATCTTTGGTGAATGGTTGGGATCCTTTAAGCACGACGTCCTAGAAATAATACTAGCTCTCCACCAACATATTATCTTGATTCATCGACACCAACATAGCTAGAGAGAATCCATGTTGGTTCTTGACAAGATATTTGCAAAGAAGAGTGAGGCCATTGAACCTCTTGGCCTTCTGATTCTCATCTGTGGTCATATATCATCTCATAATTGAATGGTTGGACAACACTTTGAGGATGCGATCGATAGTAATGGTGATGTTGGGTTTCATCATTAGAATGTGGGAAACTATTTTCCTAGGTGAGAATTAGACGCCATTGCTAGCATTTTCTATGATTTGGAGGACATCTAGTTTGATGGTTTCCTTCATTTCCAAGGGAAGACAAGAGAAATTTCCGAGCTCCATGCCTAGAAGCTATTCATCTTCATTCACAATATTTGTAATCATCTTTGAGTTTTCAGAAGTTGATCTCATTTGGAATCCTCCTTGCATCCAAGTTTACAACTGAAATTTTACACACTCAAAAGTTGGCCAAGAGGAGCACAAAATTGTGAGAATGAAAAGATTTTTTGGTCGAGAGATTTTGTCACCTTAGTTGACAAATCCTCCTTCTTCCCATTGATGGATCTTTCTAGGAGGAAAAGAAAAGTGGAGGTTGGTGGGAATCAGAAATAAAAACTATAGGAAAGAGGGCGAGCATGTTGAATCAAGGGTAGAGTGTCAAAGGGAAGGACAATAGAGAAAGAGCCAAGGGTCCTCAAGAGAAATTGATGACCAAAAGAGTAAAAATGTTCCATCAGGAGAGATGAACTCCATTGTGAAAAATGCCTTACAATGTAAAAAATGCTTGTTATTGCGACTTTAAATGTTGCATATCATTCAAATTTTAGATATTAATATAGCTAATATTATGGCTCATATAATGATTACAAAACATTGAAATGTGTGAAATATCTTTTAATATTTTTAAACATTGTTATAAAAAGAAAAGGAAAATGGAACATATAATAACACATGATAATTATTGTTATTTATTAATAGTTTTTATAGATTGTATTGGTCTTCACTCTAATAACTCTATATTTTTTTATGACCTATGTGTTAATAATTTCAATTAACCCTATATTTATCATTCTTAATGTCCTTATGTGAATAACCCTAAACCTTATGATTTTTTTTTTATGGTTTTATGTCCTTATACTAATAGTACTTATAACCACTAATATCTCGATGCTAATAACCCTTATAGTCTCCATGTTATTAACCTCATGGTCATTGTGCTAATAACCTTTATAGACTTTATGACTACCATGCTAATAATCCTTAATTCTAATATAACCTATACATTGTTGTGATAATAAATTTTATAGTTCCAATAATCTTTATGGTCCCTCGTGCTAACAACCCATACAACCATTATGGTCCATGTGCTAATTTCATTTATATTCTTTGGAAAATTTATGATCTCATGTTAATAACTCCTATATTTCTCAGGTTAATAACTCTTATAACTCCTTATTATTTGGATTCATCTAATCTTGTAGAAAACTTCCCTTTCGTTGTTGGAATCCAACGATAGAAAAAGTTAAAGTTTCTATGGATTTAAAACTTTAATTGAATTTTTCATGATTTGAGTCGATTTAGAATTGGGTAAAACCCCTATGAATGTTGTTTCCCGATGCAAGAGTCTTGGATCATGGTAAAACTATACTAATGCCTAAAAGTTATGCTAAATTATTGCTAAATTCGTGAACAAAAGAAGATCTATTTTCTATAAAATTAACGTACTGCATTAATATCCCATGTTAATAACTCTTATAACTTTATTTTTATGTTAATAACCTCTATAACTAATTTACATTCTTCATATTAATAACACTTTTAATTTTTTTTTATACTAACATAATGTACCCCATATATATAATCTTAATTTTCTATTAATCATGTAATATATAAGTAAATTAAGTACTTAATATATAAGTAAATTAAGTGACCCATTTTTTAATGCATTAATATATTGTATACTTTTGGTATTGATAATGATGATGATGATTAACATCCATTAAGATCGGATTGGTTTATCGGACCTTAAGAGGGTAAGTGATTACTTGCGATTCTTTCTAATTTTGTTTTTGTGCTCGAAAAGCATTAAGAGAAGCTTTCCAAGATCACCATACTTTTGTTGAGTTAAGAGGTCAGGGAGGTTGGTAGTGTGAAAAATGTTTCGAAAATGATATGTAATATGGGTATAGGTTGGACAGTCTAAGAGAAAGTGCTTTTCGTCTTCAACCTTCTTAGTGTCACAAAGGTGACACACTCTTTCATCCCATGGCGTTTTAGGAATTAACCAACACTCAGTTTCACTATGGAGCTCATGAGAATTTGTTCTTATCTTAGCAATGCTTTTTTTTTCTTTACACTTGGCAAAACAGATAGATAATTTTGATCTTCTAGATTAGGGTTTGTGCAAAGCACATGGAGAGCTTTCTTCTTGAAAGAAATTTATGCATAAATATTTGTCACTATACGATGCTTTATTTTTAATAGTAGAGGTTCCATAGATGCACACATATTTGCAATGATATGATGTTTTACTTTTAACTTTGTGATGTTTATTTTGGAGTAAATTAAAAACTGGATATATTTCTATATATATTTTTTAATTTGATAAAAATGTAATTAAAAATTATAATTTTTATTTGTAATTTTTGATGAGAATTTTGATATAAAACTTTATTTTACAAGTTTCGACTTTTAATTTATTTAAAAAAAATTATATACTTAAAATTTCAAATAATAAGTAAATAAAAATAAAACTTTATTTTATTGAAAAAAATATAATCATTTAGAAAAATTAAATTTATCCATTTTTTAATTCATTCTATTAATATTTTTTTTTTTAAATTATCGATTCAATTGTTTGTTTAGAATTTCTTGGCATAAAAAAACCTTACTTTAATTTTTTTTTTAAATAAATAAATAATTAATTAAGGAGATTTATAAAATTTTATTGTATTCACTCTATTAATATTTACTTTCTTTAAATTATCGACTCAATTGTTTGTTTAGAATTTCCAAACATATATGAGATTAATATGTATAAACAACCTTCTTTCCAAACATATATGAAATTAAAATTGTATAAACAACCTTTAAAGAGAAATGTTAACCCTAATTAAAAAAAACAACTTCATTTTATATTACCTAAAAATATTAGGTAATGATTTAGATAAACCAAAAGTTTTGATTTCGGCATACTATTCTGAATTTATTGTATCTTGATTGACTAAGCTATAAATTATAATCGTTTGAAACAAAAGCCTTTATTAATCTCACGACAATATTGAGTCCATAGGATTACAAATGCCTTGATTCCAAAATCTAGTGTACTCTAGGTTACTCTTGTGGTCATAGGTTTATTCACAAATCCCCCAACCTACCCAAATAACACTTATGGAATGGTAACTTAGTATTGTAGTAACATATCCTAGATGGTTTAGTGTGAGAGAAGGATTAGAAAATCACATTATTAACAATTGAAAAATTGACAAAAAGAGTTTGGTACATGGCATGTTTTGTCAATTTTCACATACATTTTTGTGTGATTAATTTTCAGATTTGAAAATTGTTTTCTAGTGATCTAACAATAAAAATCTATCTATTATTATTGAACAATTTTGCACTGAAAGTTATTGTCTAAAATTACATGTAGCGAAAATGTTGGGTTGTTATATTCTTTATAGTGAAAGTCTAGTCGAGGTGGATCGAATGACAATGAAATTCGAAGGTCGAGGTGGTTTGACTAGGAAAGTAGAAGTCAAAGAAATCGACAACAAGTCGAAAAGGTCAACCGACAAGAGGTTAACAGGCGGGCACATGGAAATCGATTGAAGACCGAATGGAGGTCGACTGGTAATTGAATGGTAAACTGACTTAGAGTCGACTGTAACAAAATTATGAGACTCGCAGGATTTGTAGCCAATGATCTGCGTGGATATGTAATCATTTTTGGGTGCCTTTATTTATGGTTTTTCCTACTGTAAATACTATAAATAAGGCATGTTGTAATGCTGTAAAAATGATCTTTTAAGAGAAATCGTTTTAGAGGTTGCTTGTCATGTAGATGTAAGTTGAATTGGCTACAGGGTTGTTATTATGTAAATAAAGAAGGTATGATGTCGATTTTGTCTTAGGTGTAGACCAAGGTTATGCATGTAACCTTTTATTCTAAATGAATAAGAAAACAAGAGAGAAAAATGATCAAGGAATGATGGTTTTCCTATTTGGATTTCCAGGGTAAAATCTCTGTATACTATGTGTTTACTTTGTCATTTACTTTCTTGATTAAATATTCCTTCCTCTCTTCTGCTAGGTTTACTGTGGAAGTGTTTCTCATTTCCTAACATGTGGTATCAGAGCTTGTCTTAACAACCTTGGATCTGAGCTAAACCCTAGGTTCAGTAAGAGTTGTAAGTCATAAATATTTAAAGATTGTGCTTAAATAATGGCGAGTAGCTTGAGAATAGAGATCAAAAAATTCAATGGCCAGAATTTTGAGCTTTGGAATCTTAAAACTGAAGATCTCCTTGTACATGGAAAAAAATGGGCAACAATATGTCCAAGTACCCTTTCAATAGGTATGCC
>JZKD02S2224311.1:28500-56594 GCA_000966675.3 Picea glauca
GGTACATGGTTGGATGCACTTGTTTATGGTACAGGTTGATTACAGGTTGTTTGGCACAGGTTGGTGCATGGTTGATGCATTTGTTTATGTTGACAGATTGATATCTGTTGAGGATGGTTGCCTCATATCAGTTGGTGCTGAGAATGTAAGATAATTCTTGAATATAGAGATGGTTATATTGTAGAGTTGTACTCTATTCAGTTGTTGCTAAAAAACCCCCAGATTGAAGTCCATAATAAAAAGAAAAAATGTACATACATCTTGTGTTCTTTGTGTTCCTTGTGGAGGTGATTTGTTGATGATATGTTGCTGATATGTATTCACATCGAACTGAATATAAATGAAAACAATGAGTAATTAGAAAATGTTGAATGTTAACTAAGGAGTTTTTGTGTAAGAGGGAAGTTTTGGGAAAAACATCCCCACACTCATTCACCCCCCCCTCTAAGTGTGGTAGGTGTGTCCAACATATACAAGTTATTATGGAACGTCGACTCGACTAGATGAAACATCATCATTGTTCCTGAAGTTGACTCAACTTCTATTTGACTCGACTCGATTGGGGTTGAGTCGATTCAACCCGAATCAACAAGTCCTCGTCAAAATGACCCGATCATGCTATGACACAAGAGGATGGGGCATATTGGAGAAAAAATACTTCGAGCTATGCATAAAAAAGGTATGGTTGAATATTTTACTGATGTAATTTAGAAGTCGACTTTTTTGAACATTGTATATATGGAAAACAAAGTCAGGTGAGGTTCCCATATGGAGTGACAAGGGAAAAGGGGATTCTAGAATTGGTTCATAGTGATTCGTTTGGCCCTGTTTGAGTGCCTTCACTTGGTGGATCCTTTTATTATGTCTCCTTCATAGATTATTTTTCCAAGAAGACATGGATATATTTCTTGAGGAATAAATCAAAGGTTTTCGAGAAATTTAAAGAGTTTAATTCTCTTTTAGAAAACTAGACAGATAAGAATATTAAGGTGCTGAGAATTGATAACGATGGTGGATTATGTGGAAATGAATTTGATCAGTTCTGCAAGAAGTGTGGCATAACAAGGCAAGGAGAATTCTCAATAGTTTTGGGCTCACAGAAGAATTCTAGATAGAGGCAATCGACAATACAAAATATCTAGTGAATATGTCTCCTCCGTCGACGCTAGTCGATGCGACTCTACATGAGGTATGGTATGGTAAGAATCCTTCGGTTTCACATCTCAAAATATTTGGATATGATGCATTTGTGCATATTCCCAAGGAAAAGAAGAGAAAGCTAGAAAATAAGGAAAGCAAGTGTATTTTCATTGGATACAAATAAATAATGAAAGGATATTAGCTCTGGGATCCTACATCAAGGAAAATCAATGTATAGTCGAGATGTGGTCTTCAGAGAAGTCTAAAGGAAGTCTGAGTCTGAAGTGATGGTTCAAAAAAGGAATGATCCATATAAGGTTAAGTTTGAATTGAGGAACAAAGAACATGATTTAGATGATTCAACATAATTAGATGAAGAGGTGGAACAACTGACCCCAGTTGTAATGAGGTCAAAACGATTAATAAAACTAGTTGAAAGGTATAGCCCACCCAACTTTCATTTCACATTTGTGTTAATTTCCACTGATGAAGAGCCCAAGTTGTTAGGGAGGCAATTGACTCAGCAGAGGGAAAACTCTAGAAGAACGCCATGGTCAAAGAGATGGAATCCTTGCATAAGAATGAGACATGGGATTTATTTGAATTACCTAATGGAAGAAATCTCATTGGCAACAATTGGGTATTAAAAAAGAAGATGAACACTGTAGGTCAAGTCAAGAAATTCAAATCTCGACTAGTAGTGAAAGGATATTCCCAAGTCAAAGGAGTTGACTTCGGTGTGATTTTTTCCCCCATTGCAAAATTAACTTCCATTAGAGTATTAATGTCTCTGGATACAACATTTGATCTAGAAATAGAATATATGGATGTAAATACAACATTCCTACATGGGGACCTGGAAGAATAAATCTACATGAAATAATCCAAAGGATTTGTAGTAAGGGGAAATAAATATTTGGTGTGCAAGTTGAAAAGATTCCTTTATGATCTAAAGCAATCACCAAGGGTGTGGTACAAAAAGTTCGACACATGCATCCTTAGTTTGATATCTGTGAGAAGCAAAGTTGATCACTGCATATATTCCAAAGAAGAAGGTGGGTGTTTCATATTTGTAGAATTGTATTTTGTTGGATAGGTGGTTTGGATAAGTTTTGTTAAGCTTTGGGATCTTCGCCAGAATAAATCAAAGAATAAAAGGTAGTTAGAATATGGACTAGAGTGCACAATGCGAGCAGACTATAAGGAGTCAAGCGCGTGATAGAAGGAAGTGCGACCGAGCAGGCACATAAGAGGTGGCAAGTAGTTAGGATTTTGGGACATTTTGTCCACATTGTAACGAGCTTAGCCTTATTTTGATGTATAAATATGTAATTGGTTTTAGGTATAAGCGGTTGGACATATGAGGATTTCTTGGTGTTTTTGGGTAAGTTAAATAAATGAATGCCGTGCACTAAAGTAATTGGTAAATGAATGAATATTAAGTGGGATAATGTCATCCATAGAATATATTGAGTGTTAAGTAACTGTTAACTAATGGAAACTGCACACATGAGTATATGGTTAGTAAAGACATGTTGAATACCTCACTTCCCCTCATCACTACAAAACCTTGGTTCTTGTATCCCCTCTAGATGCCTTGGGTGAGAATTCACTTGCTCTGCAGGTGATGCTGAAAGGGCAGGTCTCTAAGGGTTTTGTTGGTTTTTGATGATTAACCCCGAGTCATCTCATTGCGTGCCAACAAATGGTTCATTTGTCAATACCAAGAACTATAATTGAGGGGAATGTTTTGGAAGATGAATAAGGAAGAGATCACAAAATGGCTAGAAAGGAAGCAACAAGAATTCACCAAAGAACATAATAGAAACCCACAACTCAACGACGAACAATGGTTGCAAAGGTATGTTTTCATAGATCTTCTTGAAATTTTATTTGGTGAATTTCCAATAATTTTGAGGGAATGGTTAGAAAGGATAGTTGAGAATGTTGGGAGATATCGAGTTGAAGCTCTGAGAAACTGGACTCTTGAATTGATCAGACAGTTGAATACAATAAGTAATAAAGTTTCTTGCGCAATTGATTTTTGGTTGAATAGTGTACTGGGAGGTTACATTACAGAGTTTGTAATAGATTGTACCCAGTCTTATAGTGTCGTAGAAAGGGAATTTTCAAGGGTGCACATGGAAGTTGTTTGAACGCACTGTCTATGTGGAAAAATATGTTGTTGTGTGACATGGATGTCATGAAAATGGAATATGAATTCTAAGAATCTTCGTGCACATAGGGGGGCAGGAGGATGATCAGAGGGTGGGCTGAGAGTGGAAAGAGATGAAAATGAGGAATAAGGATCAGATGGACTGAGGATGCCGAGAGAGAAATATAGTGAATCATACAGAGAGATTGGAGTATTTCACTATGGGAAAAGGTTTAGATACAGTAAGAAGGAGACTGTGGCTGAGAGAGAAGAAAATCACATAGTGTTTGAGAAAGGAGACCCCTACCCAATACTTTAGATCACACCGTACATACAAAGGAAAGAGAAGGAAAAGGATCCTCAGTATAATCCAATAGAAGAAAGAAGTCCATCTCAGATCAAAATTTGCATCGAACCCACGACCCCGTGTGTGTCACCTAGATCTGAAGCAAAAAAATGAATTTTTTTTTTCGAGAGCGATTGTAGTTAGTGGAGGAAGTTAGAATAGTATAAGTAGCACAACGAACCACATTCAGTGAGAATCACTGAGGGTAAGTACTACGTAGAATACAATGGCATGAATATATCATACACTAAGAATGCCTGAATTTCAGGGAGTAGATTCGGAAGACCCATAAAAACATTTGTTTGTATGCGACACGATATGGACTGTGAAGAATGTTCAAGATGAAGAAACAAATATTGCGTAGTTATCCACAAAGTTCAAGGGTCATGCACTGCTATGGTGCATGAAGTATCAGACTACTACACTGACCAGACAATCAAGAACTTTGGCAGAGATTGGACAAGCATTGTTAAAGGAATTTTGGAAGCCAAAATCTGAGTCGCAGTATATCACAAAATTGAAGGATATTAAACAAGTATAGAATGAGATAGTTTTGGTACGACCAAATATTTAAATATGTGATGGGTAGATTAACATTTCAAATTCATGATGAGCAACATCGAGAATGGTTTATTGCAGGTCTATTTCCGCACATTTGTTGTCCATTGACACAATAGAAGCTCACCTTGCAACTAGAAGCATTAGAATTAGAAATGAAGTTAGAAGCATCTCTTGTAGGAGATGACACAAGAATGAAACATGTACAATCCCAATTGGTTGTGCTAAGGATTCAATTTTCAGAAATAAAAAAGGAAAAGGAAAAGCATGAATTGGTGTATTGCATTTGTGCAATATATGGATACGGGAGCATCAAACCCATTGGAAGGAGGAGTGGGATATTGTGAAATATGCAAGGCTTGGGGACATCATCTGACTTCTTATCCATTACTGCATACGTACCAAAGTACACCTAGGAAATTGTTATGTAGTTTTTGCAAGTCTGTAGGACACGATGAGAAATATTGTCGCACATTCGACTTAATGAGAGAGCACACTTCAAATGCGTATAGAATCTAAGAAGAAAATGTTGCAACAGAAGGTGCAGTTACACAGTACAATACAAAGAGAGGATTTAATTTGGGTGGATGAGGAGGATTCAATAGAGGTCGAGGATGAGGTGGATTTGGTAGAGGAGGCAGATGATCGATTATTTTTTATAATCACAATCAACCAAGACATTTAACGAGAGATTTCCCAAATCCTTTCATAATGTGCACATACTGTAGAGAATTGGACCATGCGATATAATAATGTCCTCAACTAATAGCGAAATGACAGGTAAGAGGGAATCATAATAAGAACTAGAACTAGAACCAAAACCTACAGATGATAGCAGCCTAGGAGTGTGACGATCAACCCAGAGTAGTATTTTTTACGCTTGGAGGAACGAGAAGTGGACCAGATGTGAAGGAAAAAGGAAAGGGGGTTGAGCAATGGATAAGGAAATAAGTTGAGCCTATGCCAAAATTTAACCCACAGAAAGAGAAAGAGACATATCAAAAAGACATGAAGGAGATACTAGGACTATATTGGATAGCATCAACATCAAAGACGCCACCAATATATGATATGTCATCAATTTATGATCACACCATTTCGGAAAGGTCAATCGAAAAGGTAAATAATTTGAAAGATTTTCTAAAGAGTTGATTAGATTTGCTGAATGATGAAGAAACATTGAAATATTTTCACTGGATGATCGATCAATGCACACAAGATAGAGAAGTACCTACGACACAGAGAGAAGTGAACCAAGTATTGCATAAGAAGAGGACAAACATATAATTCAGATTGAGTGCACAGTTAGGAGAGTATGCCATGGATAATGTCATCTTGGACTTAGGATCGGATGTCAATGTTCTTCCAAGACAAATGTGGGAAATGATGGGGAAACTGAAGATAGTTTGGTCAATTTTTCAATAGAGATTTTAAAACCAACATAAGATAATACCGATCAAGATACTGATAGGAGTACTTGTGAACATAGATGGAGTGCACAGTGTAGCTGAATTTGAGGTCATTGAGATCATGGATAACAGTCAACTGTATCCATCATTGCTCGGATTGAGTTGGGAATTTGACAATTATGAGATTATTAACTTGAAGAAGTGAAAAATGATTTTTGAAGGAGGAGGCTTAAAGGTCCCTACGTTGTTAAACCCCACAGAGGAAAGAAGGTATGTGGAGCCTGTGGGAAAATAAATTGATAACTTCTATAATATGATCACGCACATGGATGAATACATCAATCCTATTGAAGATGGTGCACTTATTTGGAGAAGCATCAAATCTTATGCATTAGAATTAGAGGAAGAACTTGAACATTGGCAACACATATTGCATGAAGTATCGACTAGAAGATGTGCTCTCATTACTCACTCTTTACGTTGGATCAGAACATAGATACACGATACACCAAGGTTTGAGGGATTAACTAAGGTAAGTTATTTTGTAAATGAATTTGAGTTGAAAATACATGAATAGTAAATATTGTTGGCATTAGATTTTGCACTGAGAGAAACCCCAACGAGATGGTGGGAAACACACAAGGAAGGAATAAAGGATTGGAAAAACTATAAAAGGATGATACAGATCAGATTTGGAACAAAATAAGTTACACACAAGTATACAGGGATGAGCATCCTGATAGATCATGTTTCATAGTGTATGAAAACTTGGAGATAAATGCCAAAGAAAGAGTGTACGCATAGGTTCATACATACACTTGAGACAGTTCCCAAGAACTAGTATATAGAGCTAGAAGTGCACAGAGGGACAATAGACTGGGAAGAGCTCGCCCAAAATTTTAAGGTAACATTTAGTTTTGAAGATGAATCACCTTTAATAGATGCAACTCTGTAAGTCATTAGAAGTAATATTTTTATGGAAGAAGATCAAATAGAAATAGTACATGCTACGAAAGTTCATGAACTACTAGAATGTTACAATGTTACCAAAGAAGATCAAGAGGAAGAAGACCCAAGAAATGTTGAAGTACCAAATACTGAAGGGGACCACAATGTATTAGGTCCAGAACTAGAATATGGTGCACATGTGAAGCCACTAAGAGTGCACAAAGTGAATATTAACACAAAAGAGAAACCTAAGTTCATGAATATTGGTGATTGTTGGAACGATGAGACTCTTGAAATATTGCAGACTTACTACATGAGTATCAAGATATTTTTCTAAAAACCTTTTAAGAGATGAAGGGGATAGCTGGTGAATTAGGAGAAATGAAGATCCCATTAAAACCACAAGTTAATCTTGTAAGACAAAGACCTTATAGATTAAATCCAAAGTACAAGGAAAAAGTGAAAGAAAATCTTGACAGAATGATAGAAGCTGGTATCATTGATCCCATCGCAGAGTCCAAATGGATAATCCCAATGGTAGTACAAGATAAGAAAATAGGGAGTATTAGGATTTGCATAGACCTCAATAAGTTTGACGATGCATGTTTACTTTCTCGACCCCCTTTATGGATGTAGTGTCAGAAAATGTAAGAGGGAAAGAGGCATACTCATTCACAGATGGATTTTTATGATACCATCAGATAAAAATTGCGCAAGAAGACAGACATAATATTCCATTTGCAACAAAATGGGGAAGCTTCCAGTACATTGTGATGTCGTTTGGGTTAAAGAATGCACCTGTTGTGTTTTCTAGAGTAGTTCTCACAATCTTTAAGGAGTTTATTCATACATTTTTTGAAGTGTACTTAGATGATTGGACTGTGTTTGGTTTACTGAAAGATCAATGAGAAAATCTACAATTGATACTTGATAGATGTAGACAATACCAAATATCATTAAATTTGAAGAAATGTATTTGTTACGAGGAAAATATCTCTATGGCTATGGGTAAACCACAACAGACATAAATGACTGCAGAAATCAACTCTATTCTCAAAGTTGAATTCTTTCTCTCTTTTCCATAGCTCGGAATTGACCCATTTATAGCCTTCAAATGGAACTGAAGGGCCGAGTCAGAACGTTTCCAGTATATGGAAGTCCAAGGATCATAGATCTCCTGTCATGACATGGAAACCTGACACCATTTTTCATTTTTGGGCACAAATCCTGATGTACATGGGTTGTAGTGGTGCAACTTGCATATACACTTGTTGTATAGTAGACAAGGTGTGTACATGTGGAACAAATGTATTTTTTAGCTCTGGACTTTTGCAAAAAGGGATGAAAAGTTTTCATAGGGAAATGGAAAAAGTCCCTCTGTGAAAGATTGCATAGGGTGAGGCAAATATTGCTATAACAATATTTTATGTGCATTGCTTGGGATATTTTTAGGTCATGTGGTGTGTAAGAAGGGTTTGTTGGTTGATCCGACCAAGATAGCAGTAATTTTTAATTTACCACCGCATGAATCAATGAGACAGTTGATAACAACGATGGGTCATACATGATATTACAGGAAATGTATTAAAGGCTATGCACAAATTACAACTCCGATGGAGAAGTTACTAAATAAAGAAGCTAAATTTCAGTGGAATGAAGACTTTTAGTAGGGTCTGAATGTATTAAAGAAACAATTAGTAATTGTGCCCATTCCAGTGTTCCTGAATTGGTAGAAAGAGTTTCACGTTCATGTGGACTCATCGTCGATAGCACTTGATGCAGTATTATCGCCCCAGCCAGGAGAGGGAGACTTAAACCATGCAATTGTGTTTGCAAGCAAGAATCTGTCAATGACGAAGAAGAATTACACGACGAAAGAATGGGAAGGCTTGGCAATGGTTTAGTACTTGCAGAAGTTTAGACACTACTTTTTGGGGTCCCATTTCAAGATGTATATAGACCACTTTGCGCTCAGATGCTCAGTGAACAAGCCATTGTGGGGGGGGGGAGAATTTGAAAATGGTTATTGTTGTTCTAGGAGTATGACTTGGAAGTTATTGTGAATCCAAGAAGATTGAATGTAGGACTAGACCATTTGTCATGAATACTAATAGGAGAAGATGCAGGTAACCTAGATGATAGTTTACCAAATGCACAATTATTCTCAGTTCAAATGGTAGATGGCCACTTTGCAGAAATTATACAATTTTTTAGTACATGAATTTCTCCATTCAATATGACATTAGCACAGAAGAAGCAACTAGTGGTTAAAGCAACATATTATCAATTGATCACAGGAAACTTATACAAGTTAGGTGTAGATGGGATACTATGACATTGTGTGCTCAAACATGAGAGACCAATGATCCTAGAAGAGGTGTATGATGGAATTTCAAGAGGTCATTATGAAGGTAAGGAAACAATGCAGAAGATATTGCACGTAGCGCTATGGTGGCCCACCCTCCATAAGGATGCTAAAGAATATTGTCAGAGTTGTGATGTTTGTCAGAGAGTAGGAAGGTCATCATGAAGGATGAGATTCCTTTGAATCCACAAGTTACGTTGTATAAATTTGACAAATGGCCAGTGGATTTTATCGGACCAATTAATCCACCAGTGAGGAGAACAAGAGCCAGGTACATAATTACCACGACAGACTACTTGACAAGGTGGGTAGAGGAAGAACCAATTATAGATTGTAGCCCAGAGAAAACTAAAGAGTTCTTATTCAAGAACATAGTTACAAGCTTTGGGTGTCCTAAAGTACTTATGAGCGATCAGGGGACTCACTTTTTGAACAAGAAAATTGCAACATTGACTGAAGAATTCCAGATGCATGAAAGAGAACCCCATATCACCCGCAAGATAATGGAACCATGGAAGCCTTCAATAAGATACTAGAGAATGCATTGACCAAGGTATGTGATGTAGGATATGACGATTTGGATTTAAGGATTCCTGTAGTGCTATGGGATTATAGAACTACATACAAGAAGTTGACGGGTCATACACCCTTTATATTATCATATGTCCAGGAAGTATTCATGCCCATGGAATATCTGGTACCGAGTGTTGGGCTCTAAAGATGTCCTAAAAAATACCTTACTCTGACATTAATTTATCAAACGAGGATTCGTCTTCTATTTCAATAATGTCAGCAAAGTCTATGCAGATAGTTGTAGAGGTTCAAATCGTGTAGATAATTGAGTTAAAGAAAATCTCAGCCTATCTAATTTATTACAATAATCAAATTCTTCACACCTTCATTAAAACATTTGAAGCTAATAACTCACTTAACAAAATTGTAATCTGATCACTAACACACTGGGAATCAAAACATCAATCAGTTTGCTGGATTCATCTAGCTAAGGAAAAATAATTTAACTTCCGAAAACTCTTAATGACAAAATCTATCAATGATTATTTAACCTGCTAGAAAATAACATCGAATTACTATATAATTAAGAAGGAACAACAAATGTGAATTAAAGAGAAAGAACAAAAAATGCGAATTTGATAAAAGGAACAACGTATGCAAAAATGAAAGGAATCCACAAGCAATAAACTAACAGTAATTAGAAATGGAACAACAATCGACAATCTTCAAATGAAACATCTATCCTCTGTCATTGAAAAACATAACCAATTCATAAAAGAATCAACACACTCATGAATTTATCTTAACTATTGCAAGGAAATTCAAATCACAGAACTAAAATAGAATTGGTACAATTATAGATGAGATAATAAATCCTTTTGACTGGGCCCACGGTCTTCAGAAGGTACTGCTGCTAAAAACTTAGTACGCAAAGATGATCGAAATGCTCAAGGATTTCATTAATTCCATAGTTGGTAAATAATTTATAATGGACTACTTGTACAAAGCAATTTGAAGATCTGAATGTTTGATTGAATTTCTTGGATTGTGTCTCTATTGTTCATCATCCTCTATATATTACAATGACATGGGTAAATTAAGCTATCATGAGGATCGAGAGATCCTTAGGATTGCTTTTACTATTTATAAAGATTACAAAATAAAGAGTCAATCTTCCTTTAAATTGCTTTGCGCTTGATTTCTTCAATCTCCAATGGTCTATGCACCCTCATAATCTTCTTAACTATATTGAGTTAACAACAATTGTTTATTTCCTACATAAAATCACAACAATTCAAACATCAGAAAATATCTAATATCATTCAATAATATTTCTAAAAGACTATTAATCATTTTCTTTCCTAATTAATCCTAATTAATAGAAAAGTCAATCGATAATATATCACAAACCATAAAAATAAAGATGATATTTGTACCTTTTTCTCAACTCAACATACCCCCCAACTTACCTTTTTTCATGTCCTCATGCAATAAGAGAGTTTACATGTAAAGAAATGATACTAAAGGGAGGAGAGGTCTTTTCTCCAAGTCTCCTGAATCCATTCTTACCTTTAAGCTCTTCAAAAACAACATCTTCTTCCTTCTTACGAATTTCATAATTACTATGATAACCTTCTGGAGGATACCAAATAATGGGAAGACTGTACCTTCATCCAATCCTAGCAGGCCCTTCATCTAGGATCATTTTGGCATACCTCTCCAACCTGAAGGTGGCTGTGTGAATTTTTTTGAAACCAAATGGTTCCTTGTTCTTGATTGAATTTGAGGAGACATCCCATCTTAGTTTGGTAGCAGAAATGGCTTCTTCTTTAAGCTCTCTAAAATACTGTAGACCTGAATGTACAACATGTTTGTGGATGGGAGCTAAATATTCTACAACCTTATCCCTATTCATGAATGTTCTATGCTGCATAATGGTTTTAAAGGATTTAGGAGGTTCCCCTCTAATCCATAGGTCTAATCCAGGTTCTCTTTTCATGAAAACCTTATGTGATTTAGCCCACTTGGTTTGGTTTTTGGCAAAAGACAGGAATTCTTGAAACTGGATGTCCCCAGTAAAAGGATTGGGGTTCTCTTTTCTATTTTCTCCTACTATGAAGTTGTGAAGGTATAGTTCACACAAAAAGTATTGTACTTCCTCCTCTTGTTCTCTAAAAAATGAAACAAAATTAGAAAAAATGGTAAACTTAAAAGGTTTTCTTGCTCTAATAGATTTCACTCTTAGAAACATATAACGTTCTAATCAAAATAAGGTGTAATGAGTAGCAGGGGCCCTGCAAGCTACTATATCAGAATAGACAGAGCAAATTTCTTTGATTTTCTCCAAAGTTGCATCAATATTTCCCTGTACTTTCTTCACCTTTTATTTATCTCTACTAATCTCAACAAAGGTATCATTCTCTGTTACTGACATGGCCTTAATTTGTTTGACAAATTTTTGATGTTCTGACATTGTTACCATTTCACTTCTGCATTGAGTTAGGGTTTGTCAAGATTGCACTAGTTCTACTTCCAACCTGCTAATAATGGCATCCTGTTTAGGGGACTGAGATGCTTCCTCAGTCTGAACAACTGCCTCTTATGTTGCTAGAGCATCTGTCGGGGTTTATTTTTCAATAGTTTCCAGAGGAGCAAGAAGATTCGTAGGAAACACTCCTTCATTTTGAACAACTATTTCTTCTGTTGCTGAAACCTCTGTCTGAGTTTCTATTTCAACTGTTTCCAAAGGAGCATGCAATTCTGTTTGTTTTCCAATAGAATAGGTGTGAACTGTCCTTCTAGGAAGTGGATTTATTCCCTATACTCCAGGCCTCTTATATTTCTTCTTCTCATGGGCCTTATCATCCTGTTCCAACTGCTTCCTAAGTTGTCTAATTATTTCTTTCAATCTGCCAACCTTTTGTTTTAACACTTTTATTATCTTAACCCTTTTCCTCAATATCTTGTTTTCATGTTTTAATTTTCTAATTTTGTTGTTGCCTTTTCCTACTATTTCTTCTTTTTTATGGGGAATTTTGAGGTCTTCCCCACCTTGATCAACTGGTGACTGCTCCCATGTTTCTTCTGGGTGCTCTATTTGTTCTAAAGGACTATTTACCTCAATGTGAGGTTTTGGCTATTCTGTTCCCTTAGGAGATGGCATCTCCATATCAAGAAGATCCAAGACAGGGTTTGAATGAGAAGAATTTGGTGCTTGGGGTTCTCCAGATCTGTTTGTGTCTTCATTAAATGATGTCCCTAAATTTCCCAATACTTGGGCCATATCTACTTCATAACTTCTGAAGAAATGTTCTGTAAGAATTTCAAGTGATGGCTGATTTGTCTATACAGTTTCCTGAGTGTTTTCATGTGAGGGATGTTCTGTTTGCATAGTTTCCCGAGTTCTTTCAAGTTGGACTGTCTTTTTACCTCTTTTTATTTTTATAGTGGAGGTTTCAAGAACATAAATTGTCCTCTGTCTCTTCTTCTTTGATGTTTCTACCTGTATGGTCTGCGTTTCTGCCAATTGACTGGGGTCTGCTTCTATTTCAGGTTGGGGTACCGTACTTCCAATTTGGGAACTGTCTCCTTCTACCTGGGCTACCTCAATTCCTCGTGGGGGAATTTCATGGTGAATTTCAGGTTGTTCAATTTGTCGGGGCCTATCGGGCTCAATTAAATCTCCCCAAGTTATTTATGTTTGGTTTAAGGCCCTATTTACTATAAATTTTACTAGTCCATGGTGACTAATTATATTGACAGGGTCTTTGGCCTTTTGGGTCCTTGCAACGACTTCATGTAGCATGGAATTTAAAAATAATGGAAAATTTATCACTGACCTTTGTTTTAGTGCTACTAGCAGTTTGAGGTGGCGTGGTCTCACCACATCGTATCACCCATCACATGTGATATATATATGTATTACTCTTGCTAGTTCACTCCATGGCTCGTTGAGAGTCGAGGGGTTGAGTCCTTTCCCTTTTTTTTCGAATTCTTCTACTGGTTCCGCGAAGGAATCCACAACCTCCTTGAGTGTTTTGTATTTCTCGGTCCACTGTGTGCCTTCGTTTGGGAGGCCTGTTACCTCTGCTATAATTTCATCAGTGATCAGAATTTGTATGTATCAAATCACTGAGACTCCTCTCTGTAAGTTTTGGAAAAATGCTAGCGTGATATTTATGTCGTATCCCTACAATCTGTTGAAATATTGTGTCCACCCCATATGATGTAAAATTTCCCTTGCTTGGTCGGTTACTTGAAGCAATGTGGGTTCTCGGTGGATGCTTCGACTGCCCATGTCTTCTGTAAACAAGTCAACACAACTATTGTTCCTGACTACAAACTTAGTTAGACCAGCTTATGAGAAAATATTACCAGAAATGGTAAACATCATAGAACAACAAATGTATATAGAAATACAAATTTTCCCATTAATTGTAATCATTATGATTTATCGATAAACGTGTAGGATATCCGCCCCCTGATAAATTAAAGGGTCGACCTCGACCTTCGATATGTGAGAGCGTAATGATGACATGTAGTTCAAGTGAGGGGTAATTACTACGCTGCCACTGCTAGGAGAACAATCATTAATAACCTTCAAAAGTACTTTAATGGTAATCATGAACAATAATCACTCTTTTGTGGGAAGTACAAGTTCAAATAGCCATGTTAAAAAATGTTTAAAGAAAAAGATTCTGAGTAGTCTAAATTTGTTCACGTTTTATAAATATTCCACATGTCATAACTTTGTTACTTTCTCTTGTGTTGAATATAACCAGAATGATAGCCTCTTTGTTAAGAAAGGAAGTCTAAAAACATAAAAAAACCTAGCGTATTTAAGATAAAATCCCATACCACAGGCAGAGCCACTGCTGCCAGCAGGTGTCAATAGCCTCAACAAGGTTTCCTTTTAACCCATAGATGAGCTCGTATCCTCAATAAATAGTTTGAATCGTCTTTTCCCAAAAAGGCCACTATCCTGGTTTGGTAGCCAGATAATGACAATGCCACTCCCTATATCGTAACCTAAGTGAACAAGCCGGTTCATGATGAGACCTCTTTTCCTTTGACGCTAAATGCCAAAGGCCATTTCCCTGGTGTGGTAGACATAGTGGGAATTTCACTTATGTTAAAATCTTATGATCGTGGTAGGTTGGCTCGTGATGAGACCCCCTATCCTTTGTGGGAGAAGTTTGTTTAATTATTATTTCCTTCTTTTTTTAGGCTTTATTAAGGTAGGTTCATCTATTCCTTAAGAGTGTGGGATGGCGCAAGAAGTGTAAGAATCCCAAGTAAAAATGTGCCTTAGACTCCTTATTATGATGTAAAGGAAAATTATAATTCAAGTATATGTATATATATAGGGGAAAGAAACGAATTATGGTGGTTAAGGATTATGAACAATATTAAGATAATTCAGAAAATTTAATCCAAAAATAATTTGATAAGGTATGCTAGATAGTCCACAAAAGAAAATTACAAATCATTACTATAATAATTAGAAGTGATGCTGCTGAAAATTAATTAGTGAAGTTCGTACCCAAAGGAGTGGCTAAACGTATTAGAAGGACGCGTTGTTGGTGAAAAATCGTTACTTTCAAAAGGAAGGGAACAAAAATAGGAACAATCGTAAAAAGGAACAATAACTGTTTCTTTTCAAATGAAAAACGCTACCCTAAAAAAAGGAATGACAATCATGACAAAGGGGACGACAGCTGTTACATTCGACTGAACGATGCTACCCGCAACAAGGAATGAAAATCGCAACAAAGGGAACGACAATTGTTCCATTCAAATGAATGACACTACCTGCAAAGGGAACAACAATCGTAACAAAGGGAATGATAGTTGTTCCATTCAAATGAATGACACTACCTACAAAGGGAAAAACAATCGCACGAAGGGAAAGACAGTCGTTACGTTCGAATGAACGACAACGATGATTTTCAAGTTTCATCCATCTAATTAAATAATGGGAAACCTCCCGCAGACATTTTTTTTTTAGTGAATCTAGGATTGATTAGTCATCAACTTAATTCATTCAATTTTTATGGGTAGGTTTATTCAATGATCAAATTATAGGATTGTTTGTTAGTGTCATGCATTCATTTTCTATTTACTATAGCTGCGCATTATTTTAGTGTAGTCGCCCGACTTTTGTTGTGGAACATGACATATTCATATCCTGTGTAAATCAAGGTTTATATTTGATAGTTTTTTCAAAGTGAGACAGGAGAAATTTGAAGTTTGAAAAAGGAACAGAAAAAGTGCTAATTATATTCATTACAGTTATCTTTTCTAGTTTTTGTTCTCCAAAACTCTTTATAATGACTTTCCTATGAAGCAAAAAAACTAAAAAAATCAATCAAATCCTTAAAGAAAACTATATACAATATGTACAGTGATGATAAAAACAATAGTTTTATGAAGATGAAGCTATTGGGTTACCTTCCCAGCCTACTAAAATATGAATAGTAGGATCATTACTTACTTCTTGGCAAAAGGATTCTTTTGAAAGCGACTGATGGTAGAGTCATAACCGATGTCCATTTACTAGAAAAGGAGAACCAGACCCGTCAATGGTAACTAAAGTGAAAATGCCATTGTCATGAAATTCATTGATTTCATATGGTCCTAGCCACCTTGTGTGCAATTTTCTAGGAAAATCCTGAAATCTAGAATCATAGAGAAGCACCCAATCACCTTTCTGGAAGGATTTTTTCTTGATATGTTTATCATTACAACTATCTCTCTATTGCTGAATAAAAATTGTGTGCTGAAGGGAGAATAAGTGTGCTTAATCTAACTCATTGAGCTGCTATAAGCATTGTGTGTGTTCCTCTTTAAGATCAGTCCAATTTCCTGGGCCATTCTTAGAGTCTTGATCTCAAATTCAATTGGAAAGATAAGTTCTTTGCCAAAGACTAGATGATAAGGAGAGTAACCAGTAGTGTTATGCCATGTTGTGTGATAGGCCCATAAGGCATTTGGAAGATTGGATGCCCAATTTTGACGGTTTGTTGAGACTATTTTTGTCAAGATTGCCTCCAAGACTTTATTGGTACTTTCCACTTGTCCATTTGCTTGTGGGTGGTATGGGGAGGTAATTCTGTGTTTAATGTGATAATTGCATAGGGTGGCCATGATTTTATGTGCTGTAAATTTTGACCCTCTATTACTGATTACTTCCCTGGGTAATCCATAGCGTACAAATAATTCAAAGAGGAACTTGATGACTTCTTCCTCAATTTCATTTGGCAAGGCTACTGCTTCTACTCACTTGGTCATATAGTTTTTTGCAACTAGTATATAAGATTTCTGATTTGATTTTGGGTTGAAGGGCCCAACAAAATCCAGTGCCCATCTCTCGAAAGTTTCCTCTACTACTTGTGCTTGTAGGGGAATTTCATCAGCTTGGCCTGGTCGACCCATCCTCTGACAGCTATCGTGGGCCTGGAAATATTTCTTTGCATCTTTGAATATTGGGGGCCAATAGTAGCCCATCTGTAAAACCTTATGCCTAGTTCTACTGTCTGCAAAATGTATTCCACAAGGCTCATCATGAATTTCCTTCAAGACATCGTAAATTTCATCATCTCTTACATATCTTCGGATATGAAGATCAGACCCTGTATGGAAAATACATCCACCGATCCAGGTGAACCGTGCACTGCGTCAAACGATTAGTTTCCTTTCTCTTGATGATAGGTGTGTTGGTAGTTTCCCAGCTTCCAAATAATTCACCACATCAGCATACCACGACGTCTTAATAGTGACAGTGAACATGTGTTCATATGGAAATTGGTCTTCAACTGTCAAAGAGTTATCTGTTTTGGGCACACGAGACAAGAAATCTACAATGAGATTCTCTTTTCCGGGTCGATCCTTGATGGTGATGTTGAATTCATGCAATAGTAATAACCACCGAGTAACCCATCCATTATTAATTGGTTTGTTAGCTAAATATTTAATAGTAGAATGATCAATATACATAATAAAAAGATAGCCTGTTATATAGTGGAAAAATTTATTAATAGCATGTATAACAGCTACAAATTATTTTTCTGTTATTGTGTAATTTAATTCAGCGGAAGTAAGATTTTTGCTAATAAAATAAGTAACATAAGGTTTCTTGTCTTCTTCTTGTCCAAGGACAACGCCTATGGAGACATCCGATGCATTTGAAGAGATGTGAAATGGTAATTTCCAGTTTGGTCCTCTTAGCACCAGTGCTGTTGAAACGAGCCTTTTGAGTTTTGCAAATGCAACATCACACTTATCAGACCACTAAAATTCCACATTACCAGTTGAATCATGTAAAGGTGAAGCTATTGTTGAAAAGTTTTCTATGAACCTGCGATAATATCATGCATAGCCAAGAACACTACTTACCTCAGTTTGTGTACAGGGTGTAGGAAGATTAAGGATTACCTCTATTTTTGTTGGGTCTACCTTGATTCCATCTGTAGAAACATAGTTTCCTAGTATCACACCTTCAGTCATCATCATATGACATTTCTCATGACTCAAACATAGCCTAGTAGAAATGAATCATTCCAATACTTTCTCCAGATTGCTTAAGGCTTGATCAAAGTCAGTGCCATAAGAGGTGAAATCGTCCATGTAAACTTCAAGTCCTTCATTAATTAAATAAAAAAATATGCTTAAAATAGATCTTTGTAATGTAGCTGGAGCATTACATAATCCAAATGGAAATACTCGATATGTGAAGGTACCCCAGGGACATGTAAATGTAGTTTTATCTTGGTCCTCTGGAGCAATATGAATATGATTATAACCGCTAAAGCCATCTAGGAAGGATAAAAACTGCTTCCCTGCTAAAGTATCAAGGACCTGATCAATAAAAGGTGGGGGAAAGTGGTTCTTCTGTGTAGCTTTATTGAATTCTTTGTAGTCTACACAAATCCTCCACTTCCCATTCTTCTTGGGGAGGATTAGTAGTGGAGAGACCCACCAACTATCTGAAATAGGATATATGAAATCTACATCCAACATTTTCTATAATTCTTCTTTAACAACATCCCTGAGATGAGTATTCAATCTTCGTTGGGGTTGTCGGATGGGTCAGGCATATTTCTCAATATATATATGATGTGTACAGAGTTGGGGATCAATTCCCTTCATGTTGGGATACTCCCAAGAAAAATCTTGCTGATATTTAGAAAGGATCTGAATCAATTTTTGTTGTTGTTGCTCATTCAAATTAGCATTAATATTCAGAAACCTCCTTGGTGAAATTTCAACTGAAATGATGTTATAGAAAAAAGTAGTGGGAATTTGTTGCTCCATCATTTCTTCCAAAGGATCTCCCCATGCTTCATTATCTAAAATAGCTTTTAGCATTTGACATGTTGGGTTGCCTATAATGGCTGGGTTTTTAATGAAGCTACTGATCACATCATCTTCTAGTTGGTTTTTGAGCCCAAGAGCTTCTTCCAGTGTGAGAGGAGATCGTAGGTTTTATTTTGGATATCTAGGTGGTTGCAAATTCTGATGTATGATAGGCATACTCAATTTAGATGGAGGATACATGATAAGGTTCTTTGTAGCACTTCCTCTAGAAATTGTCATATTTCCTATGCGACATCCTATGTATTCATCTGCTATTGCTAGCCACGGTCGTCCCAATATCAATGGGTGTACATCGAGTCTACGTCTTGGGTTGATAACTAGGAAATCAGCTGGGTATTCCCAAGAGTCAACCAAGATTGCTATGTCTTGTAATGTTCCCACTGGTTTAACCACCGATCTATCAACCAATTCTAACATAATTAAAGTAGGTTTGAAGGAGGTGATACCCAGGACATTACATGTCTCAATGGTCAGAATCTTGATGGCTGCCCCCAAATCCACCAGTGTATTTGGAAAAACATAGCCCTGAATCTGAACTGTTACCATGGGATTCCCTGTGTCTGTATACTTGATTGACTCCTTCTTGCATAGAATAATATCAGACAAAGTTCCTACCATGTGAATAGTTGATGGATCCTTATTTTTCCTTCCAGGCTTCTTTCCACATTGTTATCACTCCAAAAAACTCTCCTAGGCTGTAAGTCAGAGATGCTTGGTAACTTAATCTTTTGGTAACTGTTTTCTCAATAATAAGTGTGGGTTTTGATCAAGTCGGATGACTGAATCATTTCTCACTCAAAACATGCATGAACACATCTAGATGGACAAGGCTTTCAACCACAAATGTTCAGAGACTTTACAAATAAGGGGATGTATGGAGAAATAACTATTATATCAGCAGAATCACATATAAAGCATATATGAATGGCCAATTGCAATAATCACAGGAATACTTGAAAAGTTTAACTTATGAATTCAATGATAAGATGACAGTTATCAGGCATAAACAAGCATAACAACATGAATATAATATCCAGGTGCAAGTATAGAATAGATAAGAAGATGAAATATGAACAAGTTATGGAAAAAGAAGCTTGTATTACTTAATATGAAATTGAGAAGTTTGAGTACATAATATGAAAAAGTCTCCAAAGTCGAACCCTTAGTTCCTATTCTACCTTTAGCTTTATAGCTTTACAATGTAGTTTTGAGATCCTAAAAGCATGGATCAAATATGCTAAAGATAGAAAGTCAAAATTCAGTTTGCAAAAGATATGGAATGATCCCCCAAAATGAGGTCAATCCCAGATTTCATGGTCTTCATCTCTTGTAGAGTCATGGTGCAGTGCAGAATAACCTTCCAAGGCTGAGTGATGACTCTTCCAAGAGATACAAATTCGAATTTGTTGAGGTGAGCAAACATCCTGATTTTCTGCCTTTGTCAAAGGTACCAAAAATGATTGAAACACCTCTTCTTTCCCTTATCCATAAAAAATAGCTATTGGATCTGACTTGACAATTCAACAAATGTCCATTCAAAGAGGTTTCAAACCATTCCAACTTAAAAAATCTCGATTTGGGCAAAAATTCAGTCATTCTGGCAGTGACAGGCTTTCGGTGGTTAATGTAGAAGACTCCTGAGTGGATTAAATACCAAAAGATATGCTTTTGGTGGTTAATGAACAATCATCTTGTTCGCCTAAACCACCAAAACTTTAGCTTTGAGAAAACTTCAAAATTTACAAAAATGATTACCTTGATTCTTTGCTGAATGTTCAAGGTATTTTGGACGATGCAACCCTTGTTCGTGCATATCTTCGAACTTCAACTGGCTGTGTGGAAGGCTCTGGTGTATCTACCATGGTTGTAGCTAAGTTGGCTAGAGTCTCCAAACCTGTTTTCTCCTGTGTTGGCAATTGAGAATCTTTTAATTTCAGCCTCATATTTCTAAGCTGTTTGTACAACTTCATGTTCTCCCTTATCAACACCCTGTTCTTGTCTTTGATCTTGTCATGCTTTTCTTTGAGGGTTTCATTTATTTTGAAAAGCTCTACATTTCTTTCAGTCAGGTCTGTATTATCCTTTTTAATAACTCTTTCCAAGACTTCCATTTCATAGATTTGTTGCAGGAGTTTATTGATTTTCCATGCCTTAGATGATTTAGGCTTACTTGAAGAGGATTTTGCCAATGGTGGACTATGTGCCTCTGGAGGAGTTGGTGAGGGTAAGTTGGAACAATCGTCTGCAACGTTTCCAGCCTGTACATTACCTTGTGTCTCTGCTAACTCCTGTTCTGGCTTTGAATTACTATAGGGTAGGTTTAAAGGGTTACTTCCTTCAGCATGATCCTTGGACTGCTCACCCTCAAACTGTAACTTTCTTTTGATTAATTTCTTTTTAACAGAGGATGATTCTATCAGATCTCTTGGTGGTGAGATACCCTTCCATTTTCTATGACTTCTTTTAGGAGTAATAGTCTTCTTAGTGGCAACCTTTTTACCCTTCTCCTGCTGTTGCCAATCAGTCTGGAATTCATTACAGAAGAGGAAATAGTTCCAATCTACCTGCCTTTTCTTCAATGACTCTTTGACAATGAGAGTAATGAGTCCTTGATGAGAAAATCTACTTGCCACCTTAGTGGACTTGGCCTTGACCTGTCTAGCCATTTTCGTGAGGGATTTGTGCAAGTAAAATGGTAAATTGATGGGAGATCTCCCTGTGAAATGATTTAAAAGTTTGAAGTGGTAGAACATGACTATGTTGTATCTACCTTCACAGGTGATATAGACAAAGATTGCCTTCAGGAGAGATTTCCATTTAGGTTCCAAATAAGACATTGGTATGTATTTTTTCCATGTAAGATATTTGTGCAAAGGCTGTAGGTAGGACCTAAATTCAATGTTTGAAGGTACCGTTGATTTGAACCAACAATCACCTGTTCTGGGAAGACCTGTGAACTCAGCTATGGCTTCCTCATCAACCACAAACTACGCCTTTCCCACTATTGTTTTTCTTCCATCATACGAGCTAGCAAAAGTCTCGGATACCTGTTGATGAAAATCTACCAGTTTTTCACAATACGTATAGACTCCAATTTGCTTGAACAACTCGACCACCTCAGGGTGTGCCTAAGGGTACCAAACTCCATCCAATTCAGCCCTTAGAACTAGCCCTGCTTTTGACATTAGTAAATGATGACTGCACCTGTGATTAAGGAAAAGCTTCGTTCCATGGAGACAAAGACTCTATGATTTAGGATGACAGAGAGTATGACTCATAGAAAAGCAAACAAGATAGGGTGACACAGAGTTTGGATCACAAAGCTCAAACACTAACTGAGTTTAGGAAACAGACTGACTGAAAACATGCCAAAATTTTTGAGTTTCGGTGGGATATTCATTTAAATTGAAACAATATGGGTTTTGAACTTACCTGATGACTCGACCTGGCTTGATTGGTATGACAATTGGCTTGAGAGTGATTTGCTGGAATCTAACTGTGCTCGACGATCACCACGCGAAACGGGATTATGATCTCTGGATATGCGTTCGCTTGATGAAATCACGGGCTCAAGACTGTCTTAATAACTCCTGAATTTGAATTGATAATGAATGGAGATCAAATTAGAGATTAAACGGGGTCATAATGTATTGTTTACTTGTGACTAGAAATGGTGAGAGGCTATGTGACTAATCATTTCTATTAGTCGAGAAACACGCATGAATTTCTGTATCTTCACCGAGTCTTAATTTTTAAAAGACAAATGCAGTTGAAAGGACAAAAGGATATCAATATTTGGATAGATATAACAAGAACGTGCATACCTTACCACCTTCATGAGCTTTTAGTGGTTATGTTTTCATCATTGCGCCAATTGACAACTGGCTCATGCGAAAGCACGGGCTTTTCATTTTTCCCATTGAAATATTTTCGGTAGTTAATCGTGCTTTTTCTTTTCCCTCTTAACTACCGGGAACAAAGGATTTCGGTGGTTAATGAGCGCATTTCAGGCTCGCCTAAACCACCAAAACCTGATATTTTGTCTTTTTCTTGACCAAACCAAATCAAAAGTTTTTTTTGAGCTTATTTACAGAAAATAGACTCTCTAACCTACCTACAAAAATTTAGGAATAAATTTTGGACCACAACCTATCACCTCAAAAGAAAAATTTCCACCAATTTATTTGAGGAGATAACACTGGCTCCTATTGGGGATGAACGCCTCCCTGTGAGGTTTCAAGAACCACAGAACCAATGCCTTTCCTGAAAAGAAAACTAAAAACTATCTGCTAGTGTTTCCATTGGGCATGGAGTTATTTTGTAAAAATAAAGACTAAAACTAAAATTATAGTGTCCAGGCGTCACAGCCTTAGACAAAATAGAGTTTCAAAAATTTCCCATTGACCGGGACACCGAACATTTCTTCACCTCCAAGATTCTGGAGAATGAATGTGTTGTTGTGTTGTACTTGAGTTATCATGAAAGGGCCGGTCCACAAAGAATCGAACTTGTTATGCTTGCCTTTATCCTGTCTGAGAGCATCCCATTTTAGAACCCTGTCACCAACCTGAAAATTATCCACCTTTGCCTTTCTATCAAAAGTATCTTTGATCTTCTTTTGATGAGCCTCCGGTATGTCCACTAACTGTTCATGGGCCTGCTGTAGTTCAACCAAATCAAGCATTTCTTCTTACCATATAATTTGACTCAGTTTTCTCTTCCTGAAAGAATCTAGCCACTGGTAAAATTAACTGAAGAGGAAAAATGACATCAGTTCCATAGACCAATTTGAATGGAGAGGTTCCTATGGAATTTTTGATAGTTACTCTATCTGCCCACAGAGAAAATTTCAGTTTAGAATCCCAATTCTTTTTGTTTTCCTCTAACAATTTTCTGATGATTTTGATTAAGCTCTTATTGGATGATTCGGCTAGGCCATTACCTTGAGGGTAGTAGGGGGTTGAATGTACCAACTAGATGCCCATTGATTCACACATGTCTACTAATGCCTTTGCTTTGAACGCTGTTGCATTATCTATTACCAGCCTTTTGGGATAGCCGAATCTGCTCAAGATATTTTCATAAAGAAACTTCATGACAACCTGGTGAGTGGCATTCCTGGTGGGAATTGCCTCTATCCATTTTGTAAAATAATCTGTGGCTACTAAGATCCACTTATGTTGACCACTAGATGAAGGATTTATCTCACCTATAAAATCTAAACCCCACTGCTGAAAAGGGCCATTCACTACTATAGGTCTCAGGGGCAAAGATTTTAGCTACTGTTTTCCTGTAAATCTTTGACATTTATCACACGCTTTGACGAAGGCACACACATCTGAGAAAAGAAAAGGCCAATAGTATCTAGCCCTTAGAATTTTATGAACAATGGTCTTCCAGTAATGATGACCTCCACAAACACTTGAATGAAACTGATGTATAACTTCCATTGAATCTTCTTTGTCTAAACATATGAGTAGCAAACCAACATGGTCTTTCCAATATAACATATTATTGTAAATGAAAAATTTGATGGCTCTGAGCTTAAGGGATCGGGCTTGAGTCATACTGAGTTCAGGAGGAACTTCTAGCTTTTGTAAAAAATGTATAATACCTGAGTACCATTCACAAGACGACAAGTGCTCTGCCACTTGTTGATTTTTATGTTGTCCATCTGCTGCCAGCTCCATCTGCAAATTCACTGAATTTTTTCCTATGAAATTTATATCGAGCAGCTCATGATTTTCCTCCGTTAAAAGCTTAGCAAGGCCTTGGCCTTTTACCAATTTGGTGGGATTTACTTCAATGTTGAATTCAATCAACTTTGAAATCCATTTAGCTCTCTTTCCATCAATATCAGGCTGAGTCAAAACATCTTTCACGGAGGGTGAAGGAACATATGCAATGACTTTTGAGTGGAGGATATAAATTCTGAAAGCTTTTAAAGATTTTATGAGAGCATAGGCTTGTTTTTCAATAGGATCATACCTTAGTTCAACATCTCTGAGTGTTTTGCTGAAGAAAGAAACTGGGTGATCCATATTGTCATCATCTTTCTGTAGCAAGACTACTGCCACTGTGTCATAAGAAGCAAAGGAAAAAATGTAGAAAATCTTTCTATAATCAGGACTATTCAGAGTCAGGGATTCCATGATAGTCTGTTTGATATCTTGAAATGAATTCCTTACGTTGTTTGTCCATTTTATCTCAGACCCCTTTTTCAACATACATGTTATGTGTTTTACTAACTCGGCAAAATTTGGAACAAATCTTCTGATGCAGGAGCATCGCCAACATATCAAGCGAGCCAGCATGGAAGCGGAGGACAGCTGGACAAGCGCCAGCACAAGTTTTGAAAACACTTTGGAATTGTTGCACAAATCTTAAATGAGCCATTAAGATGAGGCGCACTTGTATATTGTAATGGACCTTGAGCGGATTGCTCTCGTCCTTAGTAGATAGACGACATTTAAAGTAGTTAATGCAAGTAGATAGAAATTTAATTCTAGATTAGACTGTTCGAGAGAGCAAGAGGGAAACGGGATATAGACACCCTCATCGTGCATTGTAACATTATTGAAATCAAGGAAGAGAGAATAGAGAAGCAGAGAGTTGTGTAAGAACACCCATGTACAGACATTTGAATTAATAGAAAGCTTGGATTCAAATTCATGGTTTGTGTTGTTCTCTGTGTATTGATGTTGATATGCTCATGAATGTCTACTTCCAGTTATACATTTTCTTTTATATGCTGTGTATATGATTTCATGTGTGAAATGAAGCCTGAGAGGAAGAAGGAATGAGTTTCAATTGTTTCTCTATTTGAGCCAGAGAATTCCTTCAAGGAGTGCAGTCAAATTGTCCGCAAGGAGTGCGTTGACAGAGGGTTCAGATAGAGATAAATATTGTTCTCATTCATCCCAAAGGTGCAATTGGGTTATAGGAGCCATGCAAGGAGTGCGCAGGCTAAGGAAAGTCTTAGTTGTGAATCTGAGTGAAGCATTGAAGGACTGCTACTGCAGGAGTGCGCAGAGTCGAAGATATTCAACACTTGGAAGTGTTTGAGAGTTGCCGCAAGGAGTGTGCACAAAAATATTCTCTAAGACTCAGAGTCGAGAGAAATCTCAGGAGGGATAAATTATTTGAAGCCATTGAAGGTAGCGTAAGGAGTTGGAGCCTATCGAGTGACTCAAGGCGTCAGAGTTTTGTGTCATAGGTGATTAAGTCCGGGAAGGAGTCTTCGGTTCAATTCGTGAATGTATCAAGGAGGAGAAGATAGACGGACAGGATCTTGTGGAGAGGATTAGTGAAATCCTGCCAGTCGTCAGATCTGCCAGAGCAGCGAGGAGGATACGGTTACGTCCGGAGTTCAAAATCTAGGGATTGTGAGTCGTTGGATCATTAGGCAGTTACCCGTCAACCGTCCGTTTGACAGGAGTTGTGCAGGGTTTAAATCCTCGTGAATAGAGTGGAAAACCTCGAGAAGTATCGGGATATTGAGGCGTCGGGGTTTGGGAAATCGAGAATCCCGTGGACCAGAGATCGGGAAAATCCATCGTGGAAATCCCGACAAGCTCGGAGCCGCCCATTTGGTGGGACAGGTGGCAGGAATCAGGAGTCATCGGTATATTAAAGATTCATAAGACAAGAACCCGAGACCTTTTGAGTTTCGAAACAACGAGGGGATC
This sequence comes from Picea glauca, assembly GCA_000966675.3. NCBI lineage: Eukaryota > Viridiplantae > Streptophyta > Pinopsida > Pinales > Pinaceae > Picea > Picea glauca. The sequence goes on from JZKD02S2224311.1 coordinate 54,998, forward strand.
CGGTCATCGGGATTCATACAGGTGAGTGGTTTGACTTTGCATTTGGTGAAGTCCGAGGTTCAATCTGAACCGTCCATCATTTGGGACGCGTGTCAGAAGGTCTGACGAAGTTGGGGTTCGGCATATCGGAGGTCCTGAGGACAGGATACTCTTGCAATTTGAAATCGTGAAACGCGATATCCCAACAGGACAAAGGAATAGTGTGGGGCCACAGTGGAGTTAGTGGAGGATAGGTGGCACACCTTATCGGGGTTTCGCAGTGAGAAGTCCTGAACTCACTGCATTAGGATTCGCGATACCGCGAACTCTGAAATGTCGATGGAGTGAAGCGGCGATTGAATAGTCAAATCACACGTGTGTCATATTTTCGGCACATCGGGCATAGGGAGTCGGGGATACAAGTTGTTTGATATCGCGAGTGGAAAAATCATGATAGAGCAAGTCCCGATACAGAAGGGAAGGGTCAGCATTGAATCATATTGGTGGTCGTGGATTCGAGAGTCCAGCGCCCAACCACTGACCTCGCGAATTCACGAAGTCCGATTCCCCGATAAGTAAAGAGAGGGGATCGCGCAAAGAGTTCTATGGGTACAGATTTCCCGATAGGGAAATAGAATTACGATTGGAGTTCTTCAGGCCATGTGAAGAGAAGATCCTGTGAGTGGGTGTGCCTATGGGTGCACGCATGTGTCAAGTGGTATCAGAGCTTAGAAAATCTTCTTTCCTTTCTGTAGCGGGTAAAAGCTGAATTCGCCATGCCGCCAAGGAGAAGAGATAGACAATCACCCGATCTAGAGGAGGAAAGGGAGATGCCTAGAGGAAGGGGTAGAGAAGTGCAGAATCCAGAAGTAGAAAGAGATATGCATAACTTATGCGCTAGAGTTGTGGACATGGAGATAAGACAAAGGCACACAACTGATGTAGGAGATATCAGTGAGTTCGAAAATGAAGATGATGTTGGACATTGAAAAGAAGAAATCACAACAGAAGATGAATCAAATGAGCGCTTACTTAAAGCTGTTGCAAGAATGGGTGCAAAGGTAAAAATGGACATTCCAGTTTATGAGGGGAATCTGGATGTAGAAGAGCTTCTAGACTGGATTAGAGCTCTAGAAACCTATTTTGACTATGAATATATTGAAGAGGACAAGAAAGTCAGGCATGCCATCACAAGATTAAAAGGACATGCAGCCTTGTGGTGGGATGAACTACAGGCGGATAGGCGTTGCCAAGGCAAGAAAAAAATTAAGAGTTGGGACAGGATGATTGCAAAGATGAAGGCAAAATTTATTCCCAGGGACTATCAAATTTCTCTGTTAAGGAGAATGTAGAACCTGAGACAGAAGTTGATGACAGTGAAGGAATATACTGAAGAGTTTTACAGGTTTAATATCAGGGCAGGTCATCGCGAAAGCAATGACAAAAAAGTGGCCAGGTATTGTTGGGACCACATATTGTACCTTTTTGCTCATACTTTTTGCTATTATTATACCCTTCATCACCTGTATTTAGACTCATATTATCACTTCATCTGATCACTCCAAGGTATACAACATCCTTTCTCATCACTATATGTTTAATTTGTTTTGCATAATAC
>JZKD02S2224311.1:56604-91341 GCA_000966675.3 Picea glauca
AGTGCGCAGCTATCTTTGAAACAAAAGACTTCCCTGGGTTGATAATTTATGTTTCACTTGGTTGTTTGAAATTAATTAAGCAATTATAGTGACCAATAGGTATATGAATGGCCTAAGATATGGGATTCAAGATGAAATGAGTATGGTGACCATCCGAACGGTGGAAGATGCTTATCAAATGGCTCTGAAAGCTGAAGAGAAGATGATCCGAAAGCAGAGTCAGAGGGGAAGAGGCAGAAGTTAGCCCAGGGGAAAATCAGTTTCCCAGGAAAGAACCCAAAAGCCTAGGGACGACTGGAAGAAACCTCAGACTCAGACAAAGAGAGGTGGAAGCTCACAACGAGGGCGATATACTGAACAGAGAGGACAACATAATGAGCATAGAGGAGATTATGATGATAACAATGCTTTTCCTCGTACTAGAGGTAGAGGAAGAGGAAGAGGTGGAATCACCACATGCTTCACATGTGGGAAGAATGGGCACAAGTCTTACGAGTGTCTAGAGAAAAAGAAGGACATTGGAGAAGCTCACATCATCGAATCACAGAGGTGGGATGTTGAGGCAGAGGACGCTGAAGGCGGAAGATCGCTCATGATGCGAAAAGTCCTTTTGACACCTGAGAAAGAGGTGGAAAGTTCAGTCCAAAGGGACAGACTTTTTAGGACTGCTTGCAAGACCAAGGACAGGGTATGCAAGGTCATTGTGGACAACGATAGCATGGACAATCTCGTTTCAATCGAGATGGTAGAAAAGATGGAGTTGGAGATGACTAATCATCCAAGTCCATATAAAGTTTTGTGGCTACAAAAAGGACATCAGGTAAATGTCACTAAACAATGCTTGGTTGAATTCAAGATAGGTGGATATAATGATAAAATATTTTGTGATGTCATTCCTATGGATTTTTGTCATCTATTGCTGGGTAGACCATGGCAATATAACATAAATGTGATTCATGATGGGAGAATGAACACATACACCCTGGAGAAGAATGGGAGGACACACATGTTGCTTCCAATTAAGGATAAGGAGGTGAAGCCGGAAGTAAGAAACACTGTACTTCTCATGAGTGGGAAGGAACTTCTTACAAAAGTTAAGAAGAAAGAGGATCCACAATTCTTTGTGGTTAGGAAACCGAAGATTGTTCTGACTAGCACAAGAGTGGATGATTTACCAGAAGAGGTTCAGGAACTGCTGGAAGAGTTCGCTGACATCATAGTGGACGAATTACCTCGTTCGTTGCCACCAATCAGAAGTGTGAGTCATCATATTGACCTCATACCAGGGGCCAGTTTGCCGAACAAAGCCACGTATAGATTGACACCATAGGAGAATGAGGAAGTTAAGAGGCAAGTCCAGGAGTTGTTGGACAAAGGTTTGGTTAGGGAAAGCTTGAGTCCATGTGCTGTTCCAACAGTACTCAGTCTGAAGAAAGACAGAGGCTGGAGGATGTGTACTGACTCGAGGGTGATTAATAAGATAACCATCAGGTACAGATTTCCATTTCCAAGGATGAATGATCTGATGGATTGCTTGAGTGGGGAGAAATACTTTTCAAAGATTGATTTGAAAAGCAGATATCACTAGATTCGCATGAGAGAAGGTGATGAATGGAAGACAACATTCAAGACAAATGAGGGTTTGTATGAATGGCTTGTTATGCCGTTTGGCTTAACAAATGTGCCAAGTACCTTCATGAGGTTGATGAACGAAGTCCTGAGGGAGTTCATCGGAAATTTTTTCATTGTGTATTTGGATGACATACTGGTTTACAGTAAGATAGTGGTAGAGCACCTGAAGCATTTGGCTACAGTAATGCAGAAATTGCAGTAGGAGAAGCTGTTGATAAACATGAAGAAATCCTCATTCATGAAGACAGATCTCATTTACTTGGGGTTTTTTATTTCTGCAAATGAGTTGAGGATGGATCCAGATAAGGTGGAGGTAATCAAGAATTGGCCATCACCGAAAAATATATTTGAGGTGAGAAGTTTTCATGGATTGGCTAGTTTCTACCGGAAGTTCATCAGGAATTTCAGTGGAATTAGCGCAACGATGATGGATACAGTGAAGAAGCGGCATAAGTCTTTTCACTGGACTGATGAGGCTGAGAAGAGATTCAAATTGTTGAAAAGGAAGATTACGGAACAACCAGTTTTGGTGTTTCCGGATTTCCAAAAGACATTTCAGGTGAAATGAGATGCAAGTGGATTTGCAATAGGAGCGGTCTTGAGTCAAGAAGACAGGCCAATCACATACTTCAGTGAGAAGATGAATGAAGCGAAATTGAAGTACTTCACATATGATAAGGAGTTTTATGCTATTATCCAGGCATTGAAGAAATGGAGGCATTACTTGATCCCGAAGAAATTTGTATTGTACAGTGACAATCATGCATTGCAGTTTGTGACTCAACAAGAGAAGTTGAATCAGAGACATGTCAAATGGATTGAGTATATGCAGAATTTCACTTTTGTGATTAAGCGTATTTTGGGTACTGCTAACAAAGTGGTTGATGCTTTGAGCAGGAAGTGTTTGCTGTTACATGAATTAAAATTCAAGACGTTAGGTTTTTATGATCTCAGAGACATGTACGGAGATGATCAGGATTTCAAGGAAGCGTATGAAGCAGCTGAGAATCCAGTTCTCAGGGACAGAAGCTAGTGGATAGAGTATATGATCCTGGAAGGATTATTGTTCAGAGGCAATCAACTGTGTATTCCAAATTGCTTCATGAGGGAGAATCTACTGAAGGAGAAACACAGCGGAGGATTGGCCGGACACTTCGGTCATGACAAAACATTCGCAAAGTTGAGCGAGTCATACTTTTGGCCAGGGATGCAATCATAGGTCAAGATATTTTTGGACAGATGCAGAATTTGCTAGCATTCGAAGGGAAGGAAACAAAATGCGGGGTTTTATCAACCATTTCCCATACCAGAAAGGCCGTGGGATGCGATTAGCATGGATTTCATATTGAGGTTGCCAAGGACGCAAAGAGGATTTGATTCGATCTTTGTGGTGGTGGATAGATTTTCCAAAATGGCACACTTCATTCCATGCCAGAAGACCAGCGATGCGACTCACATCGCGAACCTGTTTTTCAAAGAGGTCATTCGACTTCATGGGTTGTCGAGAAGTATAGTTTCGGACAGAGATACAAAGTTCATAGGGCATTTTTGGAGGACCTTATGGAAGAAGCTAGGAACTAATTTGATGTTTAGTTCAGCTTATCATCCTCAGACAGATGGAAAAAAAAAAGTGGTGAACAAAAGTCTGGGAGACTTGCTGAGAACCTTGGTGACAGAACACCATAGCCAGTGGGACCACATATTACCACAAGCAGAGTTTTCATATAATGACTCAGTCAATCAGAGTATAGGGCAAAGTCCATTTTAGGTTTTTTATGGCATATAGCCATGAGGAATTTCTGAGTTGAGGGATTCAACACAGAATGCGACTAGCAGCGCTAGTGCAGAAGAATTCACAAAGGCGATGAAGGAACTTCACAGCCAGGTGAAGGGACGATTGCTAGAGTCAAGTCAGGAATATAAACGCAGAGCTTATCAACATCGGAGACAACTTCAGTTTGAAGTTGGTGATCTAGTTCTGGCACATTTGAGGAAAGAAAGGTTCCCAAGAGGACGTATAATAAGTTGAAGATGAAGAAAATCAGACCATGTAAGGTCTTGAAGAAATTTGGGGACAATGCTTATGAGATTGAATTACCCAATGGGATCGGAATATCTCCGATATTCAATATCTCGGATTTGTACCCATATAAGGCTGGAGAAGTAGATACTGGAGATGAGCAGCCAGTGATCCAGTGGATGAAGCAAATGCCAGTTGCAGAGAAGCCGCAGATGGAATGCATACTGGACAAGAGAGCGAGCAAGAGGACCAGAAGAAAGAAATACTTTGAGTATCTAGTCAAATGGAAGAACCATCCAGTTGAAGATGCCAGCTGGGAGACTGAAGCAGAAATACAAAAGCATGGACATACCATGCAGGAGCTCATGGACAGGAGCCCATGAAAATTTTCAAGCGAGGGAGTATGATGCAGGAGCATCGCCAACATATCAAGCGAGCCAGCGCGAAAGCGGAGGACAGCTGGACAAGCGCCAACACAAGTTTTGAAAACACTTTGGAATTGTTGCGCAAATCTTAAATGAGCCATTAATATGAGGCACACTTGTATATTGTAATGGAACTTGAGCGGATTGCTCTCGTGCTTAGTAGATAGACGACATTTAAAGTAGTTAATGCAAGTAGATAGAAATTTAATTCTAGATTAGACTGTTCGAGAGCGCAAGAGGGAAATAGGATATAGACACCCTCATTATGCATTATAACATTATTGAAATCAAGGAAGAGAGCATAAAGAAGCAGAGAGTTGTGTAAGAACACCCATGTATAGACATTTGAATTAATAGAAAGCTTGGATTCAAATTCATGGTTTGTGTTGTTCTCTGTGTATTGATGTTGATATTCTCATGAATGTCTGCTTCCAGTTATACATTTTCTTTTATATGTTGTGTATATGATTTCATGTGTGAATTGAAGTCTGATAGGAAGAAGGAATGAGTTTCAATTGTTTCTCTATTTGAGCCAGAGAATTTTTTCAAGGAGTGCAGTCGAATTGTCCGCAAGGAGTGAGTTGACAGAGGGTTCAGATAGAGATAACTTTTGTTCTCATTCACCCCAAAGGTGCAGTTGGGTTATAGGAGCCGTGCAAGGAGTGCACAGGCTAAGGAAAGTCTTAGTTGTGAATCTGAGCGAAGCATTGAAGGACTGCTGCTACAGGAGTGCTCAGAGTTGAAGATATTCATCACTTGGAAGTGTCTGAGAGTTGCCGCAAGGAGTGTGCACAAAAATATTCTCTAAGACTCAGAGTCGAGAGAAAGCTCAGGAGGGATAAATTCTTTGAAGCTATTGAAGGTAGCATAAGGAGTTGGAGCCTATCAAGTGACTCAAGGCATCGGAGTTTTGTGTCATAGGTGATTAAGTCCGAGAAGGAGTCTTCGATTCAATTCGTGAACGTATCAAGGAGGAGAAGATAGACAGACAGGATCTTGTGGAGAGGATTAGCGAAATCCCGCTAGCCGTCAGATCTGCCAGAGCAGCGAGGAGGATACGGTTACGTCCGGAGTTCAAACTCTAGGGATTGTGAGTCATTGGATCATCATGCAGTTACCCGTCAACTGTCCGTTTGATAGGAGTTGTGCAAGGTTTAAATCCTTGTGAATAGAGTGGAAAACCCCGAGAAGTATTGAGATATTGAGGCGTCGGGTTTCGGGAAATCAGGAATCCCGTGGACCAGAGATCAGGAAAATCCATCATGGAAATCCTGACAAGGTCAGAGCCACCCATCTGGTGGGACAGGTGGTAGGAATCAGGAGTCATCGGTATATCAGAGATTCAGAAGACAAGAACCCGAGACCTATTGAGTTCCGAAATAACGAGGGGATCCGGTCATCGGGATTCATACAGGTGAGTGGTTTGACTTTGCGTTTGGCGAAGTCTGAGGTTCAATATGAACTGTCCATCATTTGGGACGCGTGTCGGAAGGTCTGACGAAGTCGGGGTTCGTCATATCGGAGGTCCTGAGGACAGGATACTCTTGCAATTTGAAATCACTAAACGCGATATCCCGACAGGCCAAAGGAATAGTGTGGGCCCACAACGGAGTTAGTGGAGGATAGGTGGCACACCTTATCGGGGTTTCACAACGAGAATTCTCGAACTCACTGCATTATAATTTGCGATACCGCGAAATCCAAAATCTCGATGGAGTGAAGTGACGATTGAATAGTAAACTCACATGTGTGTCGAAGTTTCGACACATCGTGCATCGGGAGTCGGGGATACAAGATGTTTGATATCACGAGTGGCGAAATTGCGATAGAGAAAGTCCTGATATGGAAGGGAAGGGTCAGCGCTGACTCGTATCGGTGTTTGGGGATTCGAGAGTCGAGCGCCTGACCACTGACCTCGCGAAGTTGCGAAGTCTGATTCCCCGATAAGTAAAGAGAGGGGATCGCACGAAGAGTTTTGTGGGTGTAGATTTCCCGATAGGGAAATAGAAGGATGATTGGAGTTCTTCGGGCCGTGTGAAGAGAAGATCCTATGAGCAGACGTGCCTGCGGGTGCGCACCTGCATCATCTTCTAACGAAATTAATCTTATCGAGCAGCGATTGAATATCCTTTTTTGACCTTGGCAAGGACAACCTCTGAATTGCTTCCACCCGAGATGGATCAATTTTAACACCTTCTGCTGAGACAATGTGTCCTAAGAGATTACCTTTCCTGAGAGAAAAATGGGACTTTTTGGGATTCAATGAGATTTCAAACTGCCTGCACTTCAAAAACACTCTTTTTAAATGCTTTATATGCTCCTCATGACTACTGGAATAAACTGTGATGTCATCAATATATATGAGGACAAACTTGTCCTTCTCACCCATGAAAGCTATGTCCATGGCCCTTTGAAATGTGGCCCCGACATTCATTAATCCGAATGGCATTTTGGCTTACATAAAGGTACCCCAAGGAGTAGTAAATGCAGTCTTCTCTTGGTCATCAGGATGGACAGAAATCTGGTTATAGCCATAAAAACCATCTAGGAAAGACATAACAGTAGCCCTTGAAATTATTTGCAGCAAATGTTCCATTTTAGGTAGGGGATAGTTGTCATTCTTAGAGCATCTGTTTAAGTTTCTAAAGTCCACACATAACCTGACCTCACCGTTTTTCTTTCTCACTATTACTAGATTTGCAATCCATTTGGAGTATCTCAAAGGGATTATGATCTTAGCATCAAGAAGCTTCTTGATGCTAAGATCATAATCCCTTTGATCAAAAAGCTTCTTGATGCTAAGATCATAATCCCTTTGTTCAGTGGGCTTCACAAGCTGCATAGGAGTTGATTGAGAATCATCTATTTGAAGAATGCACGAGCCAAAATCTGTATCCATAGCATAAATAAGATGATTTATAGAATTTTTTGCATCGGTGATGATGTAGGCAAGTTGATTCTCTTTGTAAAGTCTTTTTATCTCTCCTCCAAACACCAGGATCGTAGCATATGAAAGATCCATCTGCAAGGTACCTCCTAACCTTTTTCTCCATGGACAAGACAAGAGGAGTCCGAACTTGAGTGGGATATCAGCAACCACCACATCCATTACCATGCTTCTCATTGGCAATTGGGCAAGGTTTATAACAAGGTCTTTTATGAGGCCAAGGCATCTGACTTTCCTATATTCAAATGAGAAGAGATCATGATATGGTTTGGTGACCTCAAGCCCAAGCTCATCCATCACTGCTTTGGGCATAAGATTATGTGATGCTCCTAAATCAAGCAAGCAGTTGTGGAGTATCTTATCATGGACATTTAGGGATATATAGAATGGTGGACAAGAATCATCTCTGTCTTCTATCATAGGCCCTATAGTTACTGTTGGCTTGTCATATTGTAGGTTTACAAAATCAACAGATGAAGAGGTCTTTAGTTCAAGGGACTTCAGGATGGCAGACTTAAAGATATCATTCTTCATGAGTTCGGTTAATGGCATAGGTATCTTTACTTTCTGAATTTCTGATTCGAAATTAAAAGAGAAAGCTGATTTATCAGAAGCTTTTACCTCGTTGGAAGGATCTTTGAGAATGAATTTCTCCTTGGATAGGGGATTTGTTTGCTTTTGTTGCTGTTTTGTAGGAGTGGAGGTTTGTTTTATAGGAGCAATAGGATGCTTGGAAGCAACTTCTTTATTCTTCACAGGAGTAGCAGGCTGCTTGGCAGCAACTTCTTTATTCTTCACAGGAGCAGCGAGCAATGGTTTAGGGGTAGCATTTTTGGATCTTAAATTATAACCTTTCTGATCATCCGTCAGGTAGACAGATTCTTCAATACTTGCCTCATGAATTTTCTGGTCCATAAGGGCTTCTTCATAATCTACTTGTGTCAAAAAGGAGGAATCATTTTTGTCACCAAAACAATTTATCTCATCTGCTTCTTCAACTTCATCATGAGATGGCTGCTGTTCTTCTTCTAACATTACATTTTGAAAAGGGGGTCTGATTCTCTAATCATCAGCTGCATTCTTGTCTCTCTGAAGGATCTGGACTTGTTGATTGTTCCTTCTGTAAGGGAAAGCATTCAGATTTCTTGGGACAAAAGAATTTGGCTCTTTTGTCCTTGATAGTTGTTGATTCTGGATCTTCAATTTTGACATTTCAGATGTCAAGTTGTCCAACATCTTTGCCATCTTTTCCATTTTAATATTAGAAGAAGAAGGGGGCTCAACAACATAATTCTTTCTCTCAACTTTTCCTTTGAGCTTCTGAGATGCCATAATGTTTGATTCAACTTCGAGGGAAACATATTGCATTAAAGCAAGTGTGGCTGATCTTCTTTCTCTGAGGATTAGACAAAAATATGGATCAAAGGCAACAGAGAATGTGATCTTTGCCGATGCATCACTTGGTTTGATCTCTGTAGGGATCTTGCAAAAAATTCTATTAAACCTTTTGATGAAGTCTGAGACTAACTCTCCATCTTCTCTTCTTAATTTTCCGAACTCAGAAATGTAATATAGTAGATCTCTTCTTTCTCCCCAGTGTTTTAAGAATACCTCATCTAATTGTTCAATACCTGTGACTGAATTTTCCGGTAGCTCTTTGAACCACTTCTGGGCTTGACCATCCAAACTCTACAAAAAAACTATGGTCCACACATCTTCTTCTGAAATGTTAATATTTTTCAGCATAAGCACAAAAAGCCTCTATATGTTCTTCATTAGTATAATCCCCAGCTTTGGTAAACTTTGGCATATATTTCTGATAATATCCGGTTGGCATGGCAGATAAGGGATTGGGAAAGACAAGTGGAGAATACCTATTTGCCAAAATATGTTCCATCTTAGTTAAAGGGGCAACCATGGCAGTCTTGGGGGTTGATACAGAAGAAGAATTTGCAGGAGATGAAGGTTGATATGGGATGACCGTGTTTAAATAAAATGGTTGTCTCACTTCACTTTGAGCAGAATTTTCAGAAATGGGTGAAAAATAAGAGGCCTTATAAAATTGACCAAGCAACAAGGCTAAAATTTCTTCTCCCTTAGAGGACAGATCATGTAAAATATCTTCAAGAATAGGAAGATTAGTATGAGTGTAGAAAACACCTTCCGTAGGCTTGGTGGGTGAGGAATTCAAAGAAGATGAAGAAGAGGTTTCTTTTTGATGAGGGGACCCTGTAATTATCTCTTTAAGATTGGATGAAATATCATGCTCAAGAACAGAGTCAGTAACATTAGAGGAAAGTGAAGGTTCCTCTACCTTCAATATTTCAGATATGAAAGAAGAAGTGTCAGTTTGAATACCTGAATTTAATGTCTTTACAGATCCGAAAGCCTATCTTTGTAAAGATTTTCCCTTACTGATGATCTTCTCAGGTTCAGGAACTGTTGTTGTCAGTGGGCCTTCTTGGTTCGCCCTAGTGTGAGATCTTTTTGGAGCCACTTCATTTCAATGGAGTTGCCATATAGATAGTTACAACCCAAATGATGTCCAGGCTTTGTCTATCATCAAAGATGGATCTATGTCGTCTCCCAAGGAAGCTGAGCTAAACCCCGAGTCTACCCCAGTGCCAAAAAATGGTTCCGTTGCCGGTACTGGGATCTTCTTGAGGGAATATCAAGGTGGTTTCCATCGAAGACAAAGATTCAGAAGTGGATATAATAACAAGAGAAGGAATTTGCTGAAGCTCAGAATAAAAATCCTAATATTAGTATAGAGGATTGGTTGGGAAGGTATATCTTTACTGATAAACACGAGATTTTCTTTGGAGGAATTTATAAGGAGCTATACGAGTGGCTAGCCAGATTAGCAAATATCCAGTTTGAGATCAGACTCAGAACACCTATGGTTTGGACGTCGGTGCTGATCAAGAAGGTCAAGAGAGTTGATAACGTTGTGTCAAGAGAAGTAGATCACTGGTTTGATAGTACCATTGGAGGGTATATCACTGATTTTTCTATTAATAGAGTAGAATCATATAGCCAAGTAGAGAGAAAGTTTTTTAAGGAACCAAGAGGAAAATTTTTACACTTCTTGAAGTTGAAGATCAAGATGCTATTGCATGATAAGAACATTTTGAAGATACAGTAGTGGGTCATATTGAAAAATCTAATGTTAAAAAATTCAGACAGTGACAATGACACAGAGGTCAAACACACGCACAGTGGGATAACTTTCAGAGAAGTTCCTCTGGTGGAATTGTTTGAGCAGAATCATGAACCATTAGCACAGGAAGAAGGGTTCTACAGTTGAGAAGAAGAAGAGATAATAAACGAGGAACATTCAGAGTCCACTAGTGCAGAAGAAGGGAAGACTAAAGAACCTCACCGAGAAGAGTCAGAAACTTCAGGAACTGCGCAGACTGTTGAAGTAAGTACTGTTACACTTCATGTTGTCTTAACAACATTAAGTAACCATATTAAACTAAGTTATCAGAACACTCAGAGAACTGGTACAATTGGTTCAGTGCATACTCAGTCAGAAACCCTAAGAAGATCTATGGAAGATGATATGAGGTTACCCACCTTTATGGGAGATGGATCTAAATATCTTGATCAACATTGGTTCTTATGCGAAGATGTATGGAGTATTAAGAATGTTACTGACAAATATGTTAAGAGAGATCAGTTTAGTACTACCCTAAGAGACCGTGCACTGAGTTAGTACACGAAGTTCGTCCAAGGAGTTGTCCAACTGAAACCACTAAACAAGATCAAGACTGCAATAATTGCATAATTCAAGAAACCCAAGTTAGAGTTGCAATGCATTACAGAGTTGAAAAAAATCAAGCTGAAAGTAGCAAAACCTGTTTGGGAGTTTGATCAAAGATTTAATACTCTGACAGGTCATTTGAGTTTTCATATTCTGGATGAACAAAATAAAGAATGGTTCATTGCTGCCCTCTTACCACACATCAGAATCCCTCTGATGGAACAGAATATTTCTTCGCAAGATGAGGCACTGGAGATTACCATGAAATTAGAATCAACCCCTATGGGAGAGTCCAGTTCAGGTATGAGTCAAATTTTGAGTCAGCTAACTAGCTTATCACTATAGGTCGTAGATATGAAAAAGGATAAGGGAAAGGATAAAAGAGAAGATATTTGGTGTATCATATGCAAATCAAAAGGTCATGATAAGGAGAACTGTCCTCTATTCCATGATTACTTGGATTCAGGAGCCCCGAGCCCTTTGAAGCAAGTTACTTTACCTTGGTGCGAGGTATGTAGAAATAGACATCGCCTTGGAGAATGCTATTACATGAAAAAATATGTCCAGACACCTACCAACCTTTACTGCACATTCTGTAAATCTGTGGGGCATGATGAGAAATATTGTAGAGCTTATGACCTCTTGCATGAAATATCAAGAGACACATATAGAATTCAAGGTGAAGTACAACAAGAATGAAATACTATGCAGTTTAACTCCCCAGGAAGAGAAAACTTCAACCCTCATGACATATTCAGAGGAAGAGGATGAGGAGGAGGCATGGGTCGAGGTCGAGGAAAAAATATTTGTTATAACTGTGCACAACCAGGTCACTTGGCAAGGGACTTTCAGAACCCTTGTACCACTTGTAGTTACTGCAACTCAATTGAACATGTCATAGAAGATTTTCCTGCGCTGTTAGCCAAACTTCAGGAAATACGATGAGGGAACCAACAAGTATAACTAATCTCAACAGAACCTCACAGAGTGGATACTAGAGTGATCGTTATCACTAGAGGAGGTGTTGCTACAGAAGAAGATAGGGTGACTCCAGGGAAGATTACAGAAGAATCAGGAGTTAGAAGAGCTGAGGTGAAGACACAGGAGTTTGATCCAAAGAAAGAGAAGCAAAAATTTGAAGAGGCAAGAAAAGAGTTTGAAAGAGATCAACCTTCTTCATCAAAGGCACAACTAGAAGTGAGAGAATGTGGAATGCCCTTGGCCTTTAATCAGTTTACTTCACCTGGAGAAGGAAAAGAGGTAAGCAGACTTATGTAATTCTTATGTACTTTCATTAATTTGATTAAGGATGAAAAATCCATACAAGAACTACAAAATTTGATCAGAAAGTATGAGATAGGAACGGAAAATCCTCTACTGAATAAAGCAGTACATCAACTATCCAAAAAGAGAAGAACAAATAAAGAACTACACCTTAATGCCCAAATTGGATATTATGATATAGATTATCTGGTCCTCGACTTAGGGTTGGAGGTCAATGTTATGATGAAGAAGACCTGGGAACTAATGGGAAAACCCAAGTTGATCTATTCCCCTATCAGGCTTAGGATGGCTAATCAGTAGGTAGTAAGACCCTTTGGTAGGCTGGAGAATGTCCCTGTGGACATTGATGGGGTAGAACATTTGTGGACTTCGAGGTGATTGAGATAGTTGATGATAGATATCCTTATCATGTGCTGTTAGGAATCGATTGGGATTTCAACAATTCCATTTTTGTTGACTTAAAGAAAAGAAGAATGAAATTTGAAGGTGATGGTATTATGTTCATTGCACCTATGGATCCTAACGAAGGTCAAAGATACACATAACCCATCAGAGAAGAAGACCGTGCATATGATATAGAGAATATATATAAATTGACAACAAGAAAAAAATATTACATTAACCCTATAGAAGACGGTAATTTGAGTTGGCGAAGTGACAACACATGCTCATCGGACTTAGAAGAAGCACTGGAGAAATGGAAGAACAAAATGTATGAATTTTCTGCATGGAGATGTGCCACATTGACCAAGGAAGTTCGCTGGATTGGGACAAAAGTAAGTAACTTGCCCACATTTGATGGTTTAAATCACTTAGAAATGTTATTACTGGAATTTCAAGAAGTTGTACCAGTACAACAAAGATTGTTAGTACTGGACGAGGATTTGAAAGCTACTCCATCAAGATGGTGGGGTACACATAAAAAGAGCACCACATACTGGATACGATGCCTCACTTTGTTGACAATGCAATTTTCAGACAACATTGAAGCATGTGAAGTTAGATACACAGGTCAAAGATGTCCGAAGGACCATGTGCAAGGTTGTGAGGAGGCCTGGAGCAACATTCCTCAAGAAAAGTGGGTGCATAAATTTACCAATACTCTAGACACAATGCCTATCAATTGGTATGTTCAAGTAGAACTGTGCCTAACCACTTCAGATTGGTAAGGTATGAATTAGAAATTTATAGCTAAATTTTCATTTGAAAGACTTAGTAGATCAAGCTCTACAAGTTTTCAGACATAAAGTCTTTGAGGAGGCACCTAGCCCCCTTTAGGAGCAAGAAGAGGATGAATGGACTACACCTCTTCAAAAATTGCAAGGAAGTTAAAATATCAATGCCGATGAAGATGATGATCCTAGAAATGTGAACATCACAGAAACAAAAGGACAGAGAGATGTAGAAGGACTAGGAGTATAACTACCTTTAATTGGAAAACCAATCAAAATCAAGAAAGTTAATATTGGAATAGAACAATCACCTAAGATTGCTTATGTTGGGGACTACTGGGATGATGTCACCATTGATAAGATCACATAATTACTGCATGAATATCAAGACTTGTTCCCAACCAAGTTCACTTATATGAAGGGCATAAAAGGGCCCATGGGAGAGATGAATATCCCCTTGAAACCAAATGCAAGGCTAGTCAAGTAGAGACCCTATAGATTGAATGCAAAATATAAGGAGAAAGTGAATATTGAATTAAATAGAATGCTGGAAGCAGGAATCATAGAACCTATTGAAGAGTCAGAGTGGATTAGTCCTATGGTGGTACAAGATAATAATACATGAGAGATCAAGATTTGTGTAGACCTCAGGAAGCTGAATGATGCCTATTTACATGACCCATTCCCTACACCATTTATAGACGAAGTGTTAGATAATGTAGGAGGACATGAGGTATATTCCTTTACAGATGGATTTTCAAGTTATCAACAGATTAGGATTGCCAAGGAAAATCACCATAAGATCACATTTGCAACAAAATGGGGTTCCTACCAGTATACAGTGATGCCTTTCAGATTGAAGAATGCACCAACCATATTTTCTAGGGTGGTGGTTGAAGCATTCAAGGTTTTTTTACATAAATGTTTGGAAGCCTATTTTGATGATTGGACTATTTTTAGCTTATTACAAATTCATATTGCATGTTTAAGACTAATGTTGGATAAGTGAAAGCAATGTCAAATTGCCCTGAATCTGAAGAAGTGCATCTTCTTTTCACTCTTTGTAGTGTTGCTGGGCCATATTGTGTGTAAGCAGGGGTTGCTGGTAGATCCATCCAAGATTGCAATTATTGTTGATCTACCTCCTCCTACTTCATTTAGACAGTTGCACACTGCGCTGGGATATACTGGATACTACAAGAAGTTCATTAAGGGATATGCATAGATTACAACACCTATGGAGAATCTTCTGAAGAAATATGATCATTTTCAATGGACAAAAGAATGTCAACAGATCTTCGACACACTGAAACAGAAAATGGTTACTGCGCCTATTCTGGGTTTTCCAGATTGGAGCAAGGAATTTCATGTGCATGTCGATGCATCTTCTATTGCACTAGGAGTGGTGTTAGCACAACCAGGAGCAGGAGATATTGACCACCCATTAGCCTTTGATAGCAGGAAGCTCTCAACATCTGAGATAAATTACACCACCATTGAGAGAGAAGGTTTAGCCATGGTGTACGCACTGCATAATTTTCATCACTACTTGTTGGGAGGCCACTTTAAGATGTTCACTGATCACTTTGCATCGAAATACCTAGTCAACAAGCTAGTGTTGGGGGGAAGAATATGCAAATGGCTACTTTTATTCCAGGAATATGATTTTGAGATTGTGGTCAAGGCAGGGAGAATGAGGAAGGGACTTGATCATTTTTCTAGGTTAGAACATGGAGAGGAACCTACTAGTTTGGAGGATACACTACCAGATGCATAGTTGTTGGCCATTAGAAATATTTATGATCACTTCGTCGAGATAGTCCTGTTCCTGTAAACAGGAATGGAACCAAGTGAATATACAATCATCCAAAAGAAACAATTGGTAGTGTGCGCTGCAGATTTTTCACTTATAGCTAGACAACTATACAATATGGGACCTGATGAGATCTTGAGGAGATGTGTTATGGAGGTAGAAAGACCATTGATTTTAGCAAAATCACATGAAGGAATCACAGGAGGACACTACGTAGGGAAAGAAACAATGCAAAAGGTTCTTAGAGCTGGCCTATGGTG
This sequence comes from Picea glauca, assembly GCA_000966675.3. NCBI lineage: Eukaryota > Viridiplantae > Streptophyta > Pinopsida > Pinales > Pinaceae > Picea > Picea glauca. The sequence goes on from JZKD02S2224311.1 coordinate 71,924, forward strand.
GCCTACATTACATAAAGATGCCAAGGATTACTATAAAGCCTGTGATGTATGTCAAAGAGTTGGGAAGCCTTCCCGAAGAGATGAGATGCCTTTAGCACCACAACTAACTTTGCAGGCATTTGAGAAATGGAAATTGATTTCGTGAGACTTATAAACCCACCAGGGAAGCGCATAGGAGCTAGATACATCATCATTGTGATAGAGTATTTAACAAGATGGGCAGAAACAAGAGTAGTTAAGGACTGTAGTGCAACTACAACTACGCAATTTATATTTGAGGATATCATAACTAGGTTTGGATGCCCAAAGATCCTGATGAGTGATCAAGGAACACACTTTATTAATAATACTATTGAAGCTTTGACTCAGGAATTTGATGTCCACCATCATAAGAGTACTCCCTACCATCCACAAGCGAATAAGATAGTCAAAGATTTCAACAAGATCTTGGAGACAACGCTGACAAAGATTTGCAGTGTGAACATGGATGACTGGGATTTGAGAGTACCGACAGTACTATGGACCTATAGAACTACTTGCAAGAAGCTAACAATGCAGAATCCCTTTAATTTGGTGTATGGCCTAGAAGCAGTTGTCCTTATGGAATATTTGGTTCCTAGTCTCAGAATTGCAACATTCACAGATATGGATGACGCTGGCACTGTTTAAGAGAGGCTTGCACAGTTGGTAGAACTCGAAGAAGATCAATTTTTTGAAAGATTCCATTAATAGGTACAGAAGGAACGAGAAAAGGCCTACCATGATAGGCACATCAATAAGAAAGTCTTCAAGCAAGGAGATCTAGTATTGGTATATGAAAACAAGTTCATGAAGCATCCAGGGAAGTTCAGGACACATTGGCTAGGGCCATATGAGGTTGTTTACATTAAAAAAGGAGGAGTTTCATAGTTGAAAAAATTGAATGGAGAATGGAAGGAAGGTTTGGTGAATGGGAGCTGGTTGAAATTGTACTACGACAACTAGCTGCCTAACAAATCCCATTAGAAGCATGAGAAAAAGGGTCTAGGTACCAGGTGTAGTTGAAACTGGGTACCATACATAGAAAATACAGTCTGCACAAGGAAAGAAGGGTGGGACGGAGAAAAAAGAATAGGTTGCCCCGCGCAGTCCGAAGAAAAAGAAAAATAGAAGATTCAAACTTGAAGTGCCTCGAGATGAGTCACATGTGAGTGTTGGGGGCCTATTGGCCCTTAGTTATGGAAGGTTGTGAATATTAAGGAAAGAAGCGCAAAGTGCGAACTACACGGAAGACAAGTTGACTGAGATTGGGTTGAAGTGACCAAAAGAGTAGAAAAGATGGAGCGAAGTAAGAGAAATCAAGCCATTGGACGGGGAGAGTGAGGAAGATAGATCAACAAGGAATATGGATCGTGGATGACTCAACAAGCGAAAAAAGGCACCAATATATTCTTTGGAGCACCTTGCAAGCAAGAAGGAAAGACAGAATGACGAAGCCCTGAAAACACGGGTCAAGTTGACCTAGAGTTTACCTAGGGTTTTGGTATTTAGGGTTTTGAAACCTAGGTTTCATCCTAAGGATGTACAAGAGTCATTGTAATGTATAAATAAAGGTCAAGAGGACCTGGGATGGGAGAGAGATTATGTATGATGAGTGATTGTTGTTATTATTGAAAGATAAGTATTGTGTGGTGAGAGAATTCTGTGTTGTAAGATCTTTAGCTGGGTGAGAAGATCAACCCTGCAACTGGGTGCACATGGAGGGGAGAGAGGAGAAGAGAAAGAAAGAGAGATATATACAAGCTAACTGAAGATAGAAGTGTACACTTTCATCTAATATATTATAAAGCATAGTTATGTGGACGTAGCCCTAGGGAGAGGGTGAACCACATATATCTTGTTTTTACATGTGATTGATGTTGTGTTCTTCTGATCCCTGATATATTGTCAATGCAATATTGTGTTAGATCTAAGATATAGCTTAAGAAAGATAAAGAATAACAAGATCTATGTGAGCGTGTTTCCCTAGATCCTCTTTGCTTTTCCTCTGGTTGTAGACACCTGTTTCCTTCAACCCCCCTATAGCTACTTCAGGTGATACTGCATTTGATTTGCAGGTGTTGCTGAAAGGGCCAGTAGTTAGGGATTGTTGGTGCACTATTAGAAGTGAACCCTGGGTCTGCCCCAGTTCCAACAGTTCCCTCTTGGAAATTTCTTCTCAATCACTCCTTGCTGATCTTTCCAAAGTATTCAGTAACTCTATGAGTATATTCGCCTCTGACACTTCCCTTCTCAGAACTCAAAATAAATTTCACCTGTGCACACTTGCACCTGCTCAATACCCTCCTGACAGAGCTCTATAGAATATTCAAGACTTCTATCTCTTTGTGCCTCCTCTACACATTTTCTCCTCCAATGTGTTCAATAACAATGAGTCTGCTCTTGAGACTGTGAATGTTCTGGCGTTCCATCATGGCATGTTCTTCTCTGACTCGAAAGAGTTCAGAGGTGCACTACTTGTGCTGGCTACAAAGTTTCAATACACTGTTGTGCACTCCTTGCACAACCTAAAGAAACCAAAACAGCTCAAAAAATCTCAAACAAATAGTGGAATCTTATCTTATCCCTGTAGATGGAAACCTATCATACATATACAACATACATTCATAAACACACACAGATAACATTCATGAAACACATGGAAACACACACAGAATCATATGCAGGAAAAACTGCTCTTTTTATTAATATGAATGTCTGTTTACAATGGGTGTGAGCATAGACTTCCATTGAGTCTCAACTCTCTCCTCTCCTTACTCTCCTTACCCCAATTTTTTTTTTTATTATTTTTTTACTTTTTTTATTTTTATTTTATTTTTTTTCCGCTCTGATAAAAAAAACTCTTTTCAAAAGAGGGGCTCCTCGAGCCTTTCCCCCCAAGCTACCTAACCTCATCTAGTACATTGTATAATTTTTTTTAATGGCCATCTATTCTGAATTGAATCTAGAGCCATCAACCTGTCAGCGATTAACTTCTCTGATTCATCTTTTACTCAAAATTTCTCTGAGATACACCATCTTTGAAAATTTAAAATTTTACTCAAAAGGTGCCCTAGGTGTTGTGCTGTCATCCCATGTGGATTTGTTGATGAGGCTCCTGCATCAGAATAGTGAATGAGATTCGACTGAAACTATACAAGGACAATTTTCCTTCAGTACACTAAGAGAATTGTGCATAATAACTTGTATCGTAGTGTACTATAGAAAGAAAATGCAAAAAAATAAAAATCAAGTAAAATAGGAAAAAACAAGAAGTTAAGGTTAACAGGTAAAAAGGAAAAGCATGACAATGCCGCATAAGAGAAAGAAGAAAGTAGAAGAGCACACAAATGAAGAAAAAAAAATTGCATAGAGAGAAGAACTGATGCAGGAGCATCGCTAGCAACAAGCAAGCATGGGAAAAACGCCATCGCATTTTTGGCACATGTTAAAATTGTTTACAATATTTTGAAAGTTTGGATGCGTAGACTTTAATGTAATAGTTAAGAAGGGTGTACTTCCATATTGTAAACAGATCTTGAGCGGTTTCTCTCATCTATAGTAGGTGAAGGAATTTATGCATAATTAATGTAAGTAGGTAGGTTTGAATGCAGATTAGACAGTTTAGAGCGTAGGAGGGAAAACCGACTATAGACATCCTCATGTTGTATCATTTGTACAATTATCAATTGTATCATTGAGAATAGAGCAGGAGAAGAGAGTTGTAGCAGAAAGTTGTGGAGCAGAACCCATGTATAGAAGTTCTCAAATTAATATATATGAAGCTTTGGTTCAGACTCATGGTGTTCTAATACTTTCTGTGTATACATGTTGAATGTTATGCTCACGGTTGTTTCTCTCTTTCTGTTGTACATTTGCTTTTATGATATGTATGTATGATTTTGTATTAAGTATTTGAAGTCTGAGAGAGTAAGGGAACGAGTTTCAATTGTTTCTCTTCTTGAGTAAAAGTTCCTGCAAGGAGTGCAGTGAAACGTCCGCAAGGAGTGCATTGACGGGTTCAGAGTTCATCTCTGAAAGCTCAGGAGGGATACTGTTGTTATCATTTTCCGTAGAAGTGCAAGTCAGGCACAGAGGCCGTGCAAGGTGTGCGCAGGCTGGTTGGAATTCCAGAACTTATCAACCAAGGAGAGGATTGAAAGACTGTTGTCGCAAAGAGTTTCACAAAGTCAAGATAATTCAAATACTTAGACATATTTGGAGAAGTACCGCAAGGAGTGTGTGCAGGAATCTCATAGGAGATTTAAGTTGGCGAAAGAAAGCTGAGGAGAGTTAGCGTCTTCAAGGTGTTTGTAGAGCCGAAGGGAACTCTAGCCATCATGCAGAGGATAGGTTCCAGAAGAGAGTCGCAGGGTCAATTTAGAACTAGAGATCTTTGAAGGAGAAATTTGGATGGTTGGAATTCTCTGAGAAGAAATCCCAAAATAGCAAGCGTTGTGGGATCTACAGGAGTTGCAAGGAATATAAGGGCCACTGATCTTGACTTATTGGGACGTCAGATCATTTTGGCATTTCGGGGTTTGAAAATTCAAAGTGTAGCCCAAATCCTTGGCTGATCAAATCCCCGAAACGCGAAAAGGAGGTTTTCGGGTGTGGAAGTAAGGAGAAGCAAGTTAAGTTTTTGAAACTTCATAGTTCGAGGTTTCGAAAGTCTCGAGGGAGAGAGATAGGGACATGGCAGGGGAGAAGACCCGAAATTAGAGGTCACGACAGAGAATTATCGGTATTTTGGAAGTCGGGAATTTGGCATTCCCGTTGACAAGGGTCTACACACCACATCGAGTTTCCGAAGTTACAAATATCAAAGGAGAGGGGGAAGAATATGTGTTTCGGAAAATTAGGGATTGCAAAGACATAAGGTGGTTTGAGAGTTCCAAACTCCCGATACTCGAAAACCCAAAACAAGGAGGAGGTGACACGTGGAAGGACAAGAGACTTCCTGTCGAGGGTCATGAAATAAATGAGGAGAAATACCATTTCGGCATTTCAGGACTTCAGAGATCGGAATATGGAAGGACAGAGCATTCGATCCTTATCATATCAAACTCCTGGTATGAGAAAGTCCTAAAGGATTTTAGAAGACGTCATTTTGGCATTTCGGGGTTCAGAGGTTCGAGAGCCCCGAGGACATAGTAAAAGCGCATTTCGGTGGTTGAAACCCCGAAATCGTGAAAATAAGGGGAAGGCCGAGACACTTGTATTTCGAAAAATCGTTAATTTGGGTTTCGGAGGTCGAAGAGGTAAGGCGCTCGACCACGGGATTCACAAAATCGCGAAATCCGGTATCCCAAAATAAAAGAGGAAATTCCTCAAGGTTTTGTTGTGGGTTGATTTCCCGAAGAGGAAATAGAAGAGCCAATCGAGCTCTCAGGGGGCCAAAAGGAAAAGATCCTATGTGGATTTCGACCTGTGGGTCTGGGGAGGGGTCTTCATCAAGAACTTGCATAGAGAGAAGAACTTGTGAAGAGAGAAGAGATCACAAAGACAAAAGAGATTGTGTAGATGATAGTTAAGATCATTTAAGACAATCCATGACAGGACATGCAATAAAGAGATGCCATAATGATGAAGTAGTGGCACCGCATAACAATAAATGCAGATTGGCCAGAAGAGTTTGAAAGATTGCAGAATCGAATGGATAATCCACCAGAGACACAGAGTTGATGGATCATTAAGGTAGGTAATGAATGCAAACCACTAGTGGATTGGATGGAAAATTTAGGCGCGAAGGGAAACTAACAATTGGTGATGAAGTATAAAAGAAATCATAGGGTCAATGGGGAAAGGTTATTTTCAGTCAGAATTTTCATAGAGAGATGAAGGTACAGAGCTAAGTTACAAAGCCGAAGTTTTAGAGATAAGTTACAAATCACAGTCAGACATAGAGACTAGTCGCAGAGGAAGATGGCACCACCTAAGGCAGCAACAACTTCAGCTTCAGTACCTAAGAAACAAAAAAATCAACCAATTATGATGCTAATAGTTGAAGAAATGATAGAGGAATTCTACTCAACATCATGATTACCTAGAGTCTATATCCCACTGAGAAATCCATCTGTGAATCAAGTCAATTTACAGAAGGATGCAAAGTATCCACTTGTGGAGCCACCGATTCCAGAGGGAGTTATTTTGGAAGGGGACGTGTTAGGTATGACACCCTCTTTAAAGTATGTTGATCATGACATTATAGACAAGAAGAAGTTTCCATATTTAGTTCCCAACAAGTTTCTGAAAAAGTACATTAGTTCTGAGACTCACATGGTGGTCATAGAACCATAAGTGTGGACTATGGGGTTGCAAAATGTAGGGCTTCTAAACCTGTTCGACATATCAGACTTTGTAAGGAGATAAGAGATTAATGATTTTATGGAAATGTTGCTAAGTTGTGTATATAGGGGATACATGTGGCTCAATAGGCCAGTTTCCATCGATACATATTTGATCGTGCACATCACCGATATTCTGTTGTAGGGGGAGAACCCATCTTTGTTGTTTTTTGATAAGAAGAATGAGAAATATCTAGTTGAGAGCATGAAGGAGAAATTCCATACATTCTGTGGAAATCGTGGATTGGATGTCGGAAGAATATGTGACCTGACGGTAAGGTTTGCAACATAAGCCTTCGCCAGTAATTTGTTAAGAAAGTGTAGAAAAGACCATGTCCTAGTAGTGGTTATAACAAAAACAAAAAGGTGCATCGAGGGCATCCAGATGAACTGGGCAACATTTTTACTAAACCAATTTTTGATTGACTGTGAGGAAGCACATGATAAAGGGACCAAATTTCATTACGCCTGGTTACTAATTCTAATAGCGCTATCATCTTGGAGAGATCCATACGAGACACAATTTTTGGGCATCAAGGAGAAGCCATGTCTAGCCACGTGCTATCAGAACCTTTGGTATACTATGAAAAAGGAATGACAAATGTACACAAATATTGCATTTTATATTTACAAGGAAACTATTAGGGACAACTTCGAAAGGGCACCATGCATACCACCCCAGGTGGTTGAGGCATATAAGGCAGTGGCGTGCATTAAGGCTGGGCATCACCACATGTATGTACAAGCAAGGAAGGACCCCAAAAAAATGGTTTCCAACAAAATATAGATTAATAGAGGAGGAGATGGACCATATCATGGTCAATTGGGATGATCAGTGGAATATTCCACCAACAGAAATAGATCCATCAAAGAAAAAAAAGCCACAAGTACATGAGATCGATGAGGATGAAGAAGAAGGAAATGAATAGGGAGGAGGAAAGAACATAGAGGAAACCACTCAATAGACAACATCATGCATAGATAGGAAGCAAAAGGAACCAGAGACAGGGAAATCCATACATCAACAGTCGAAGTGCAAAGTCGTTAAGGAACTGACTATTCAAGCCTTGACAGAGGAATATTTGGAGAAGATAGGCGATCAAGTGAAAGAAGTCACCGATGATGCATTTCAGTGCAAGAACCAACAATAGGAAGATATGCATAGACAAATGCAAGAGTAGATGGTCAAGTTGGAATAATTGATGGAAGCAACCAAGATCATGCCAACGCGACAACCTGAGGAGGATAAAACAACTACAAAGAATGGGGAGGCAAGGTCAAAAACCTCTCAATCATTAGTAGTCACAAGAGAATGAAGATTGATTAAGATAGCAACATGGGTAGTATATTTCCCCACGAGAGAGATGAAAGAACAAGATAGGGAAGTAGGTCACATTGACTTAGTGCTATATCAACTGCCAATAGATTTATTACAAGAATTACATTTGAGTGTGATGTAAGAGATGAGCTTGTGTACAGAGAATACATTGAGTGAGTTGGTTAAGGTTACAGCCGAGAATGTAGCCTTGGAGATGGAGTTCAATAAGGTTAAGAAGAAGCACAATGAGGCTGTGCAATAGGTTGAAAATATGCAACAAGAACTTGAGAAAGTATACCAAGAAATCCCAGAGGTTCAAACAGAGAAGGAGGCCTTAGGCGAAGAACAAGTCATAAAGATAAACAGATCTATTTAGGGCTTTCGTGCATGAATAGTCAGCCTAGAAGCATGCATGAAACTAAGCAATCCACCTAAATAAAGGGAGAAAAGAGAGTATATAGTGACAACAACGATGGAGAGAATAAAGAATCATGAAGTAGAATATTCTCAACTCTATACATAAACCATGACTGTCTGGACACAACTCGTTGGGGGCCTATTGGATGGGTGGTTTGACCTATTTTTGTATGATGAATAGAGAGACAGATAGTCGAAGATAAGCATTGTAATCGAGGGTAAGGTCGCAAGCTGTGGAGCTTAGTGAAATCTTGTCAGCCTCAATTGTAATGAGTGAAATGTTATAACCTTGACGTAGAATAATAAAAGAGCCAATAAATCCATATCTTTGTAGACGTATCCCAGGGGGGGTGAACCACGGTAAATTTGTGTCTCTGTGTGGACTGTTTGGTTTATTTATTTCAATTGTTAAGTTATGATGAATGAATGAATGAATCTGTTAATAGTAAAATGTAGTGCACAATAGAATGATAGGATAATTACTGCAGAGTAAAATCTAATGAATGTGTGTGATTGCTGGTTGATAGATATGTAATATAATGATGTGATGATGTAATAAAATAATAGATATAATATGTTTCGAGGTAGAAATAATGTCTCCCATCCCCTCATAAGTCTCCCTTCCAATATTGTATACATTTGGGTCCTGCAGTCACCCATAATCCATCTCGGGTGAGAGTTTATTGTGCACTTTGTGCATAGTGTTTAATTTTGGTGTTCAGAAGGGCCGATGGTTTGCGGGGTTTTCGTAGAAACCTAAAGAAGAACCAGGTTAACCCAAGAAACATCCAAAAAATGGTTCTGTTTCTGGATGGAACCTAGAAGAACAGATTGGAAGGGACTTGTTGAGAGGAATAATGATGAGAATGAAGTATTATAAGGTGATGTTCAAACCATGGAATACAACTAAACAATATATTGAATGATGGGAAACATAAAAAGAGCTTAAATTTGCATAGAAAGACAATATAAACCCTAATTATACACCACTCCAATATTTTGAGAGGTACATATTTACTGATCTTCATAAGGAATTTTTCTGTGAATTTCCACAATTGTTGCATGAGTGGATACTAAGATTGAAGGACACTCACCCAACTAATAAAAAAATACTAGTAGCATGGACTACTAAGAATAATAATTGTGCATATACAAAAACTTAACAACAAATTCACGTGCGTAGTCAATTTCTGGCTAGATAACATTATTGCAGGATTCATTAATGATTTTTTGGTCGATACTCCAAAATCATACATTGCTGTAGAGAACAAGTTTTTGAAGGGTCCAAAAGGAAGTTATATTAGATCACTCTACATGTCAATCAATATTTTTCTAGATGATAAGGTGTGATGACAATGGATTTTGACAACTAAATAACTCTGCGCTCATGGGGAGACTGGGGGAAGCACTAAGGACGATCTGAGACATGGAGAGGGATATGGATAGAGGTAAGTAGGAGTAAGCAGTGGACCCTATTATGATGTATGAAGAATAGATCAAGGAAATAATGGACAAAGCAGGAACAACATGTAGTGGAAGACCCTCCCAATATAAGATTAATAGGAAAAAGAGAGCAGTAACTAAGAGGGAAGTCTTGGAAAGTGATGAAGAAGATTTAGAGGATCTCCGTGCTATAGAGAATATTGAGAAAATACTACATGCCACATATGACAGAAAAAATAGACGTTAGGGGCCTGGAAAAGATGAAGGAACTCCATTCCATATCCGAACTAGTGTGGAACCCACAACCCCATGTGTGACTAAGAAATCAGAAAGGAAAGAAGCTTTTAGACAACCAAGAATTACTAAAAAAAGGAGCCCAATAGGTCAAGGGACCAATTGAAATTCAAGTGGAAGTACGAGTTCATATAACATTATTTAGTTATCTACACCATGCAGAGGAAGTACCATGGATTTTATAATGGCAGGAGCAGATCCAACTATTCAGTTACCATAATTTCATGGAGAAGGGTCATAGGACCCATAGAAACATCTATTTATTTGTGAAAATATTTGGGAGGATAAATAGGTCACAGATGAAAACATGAAAGAGGCTCATCTTGCAATCACATTCAAAAACCATGCATTGGACTGGTTTATGAGTCTAGTATTAAATAGTCCACAAGGATCACCTACAACAGTTGCAGATGTAAATAAGGAACAAATCAAGGAGTTCCATTGAACAAGTTCATAAGATCAATATATGAATGAGATGATATAAATAAAAAAAAATCTAGGAGAGTTAGTTTGGGAAATAGATCATAAGTTCAAGAGATTGAAAGGTAAGTTGAAATATCCCATAACAAACATGCAACATAGGAAACTATTCATAAAATCATTATTGCCACATTTTAAATATCCATTGAGGCAACGTAAGTTCCATAATCAGAATGAGGTTCTGCAAGAAACCTTACAATTGGAAGAGAATCAATATAAACATACAGTTCCAGCTATAAATGAATTGAGAGAGGATCTCAATAATATGAAATTTAAGTTGAATCAGAACAAAGGCAAGGAAAAGAGGGAAGCTATCTGGTGCACCTTATGCATAACATAAGGACACCACAAAAATGAGTTCCCAACATTTGCATAGTATTTGGGAGCATGACTGATGAATACCTTACCCATATGAGGATTATGGTGTGAACTCTGTAAAACACCTGAACATGATCCCTATCATTGTCCATTGATGCAAAAATACCAAACAATGCCTAAAAGTACATTCTTCAACTTCTGCAAGTTTGTAGGACACGAGGATAAGGATTGTCGAACCATGGAAATTATGAAGGAAAGGACCTTAGATGCCTATAGGATGTAGGTTGAACTAATGAAAGGTGTTGGCACAAGGGAAGACCCAGGGTTCAACTCTAACAACACACCAACAAGCCCTTTTAGCAACACCTGCGAAGAAGATGCAGTCTCACCTGAAGTAGCAATAGGGGGTTGCAGGACACAGGTGTCTGCAACCAGAGGAAATGAAAAGTGGATCCAAAAAAACACACAGAGAGCTAGTTATTCTTTACCAACTTAAGCCTACTTCACACAGTTATATCTTAGATCTAGCACAATAATGCAATAACAGAATAACAGAAAGCAAAGAACACAACATCAACCATAGAGGACAACAAGATATACATGGTTCACCCTCTCCCTGGGGCTACGTCCACAAAACTATGCTTCTTGATATATTAAATGGAAACATACAGTTCTATCTGAATTCTTAACTTGCAGATCTCTCTCTCTTTTCTCTCTTGTTCTCTCCCCTACCTGTGCACCTAGCTGGAGGGTTTATCTTCACACCCAAATGAATATCTTACAATACAGACTCTTCTACAACAACATAATCCTCTCTCTCAACAACAATAATTGACAACCATTAAACCTCCTAAAATGAATGAACCGATCCCATATCCTCTAGACCTTTATTTATACATTACATGGAAAATGTTTAGGTGTAAAAACCCTAGATCCAAAACCCTAGGTATCTAAAACCCTAGGTCCACTTGACCTACGCTTTTAGGGATTCACCAACCTGTCTTTCCATCTTTTCCATGAGGTGCTCCAAAGCACTCGTTGATGTCTTTTTTTTCTTGCTGAGTTGTCCACGATCCATATTTCCTTACTGATATGTCTTCCTTGGTCTTATCTTCCAACGACTATCTTTTCCTTCCTCTGCTCCTTCTTTTCCACTTCTTTGACCACTTCGACGCATTCTCAGTCAATGTGCTTTCTGCATAGTTTGTACTTCACATTTCTTCCTTACTCTTCACTTTCTTCCATAACCAAGGGCCAACAGGCCCCCAACAATCACCTGTGACTCATCCTGAGCCACTGTAAGACTGAACCTTATGTTTCACTTCAACTTCAGACTATGTGGGGCAGCCTGTGATCTCTGCTTAGTCCCTCCCTTCCTTGTACATACTATCTTTTCTGTGTCTTGTAACTAGTTTCAAATGCAACTGGTACCTAGACCCTTATTCTTATGATTTTATTGAGAGCTGCGAGGCACCTGGTTGTCATAGAAAAATTTCAACCGGCTCCCATTTACCAAACCTTCTTTCCATTCTCCATTCAGAGTCTTCAACTGTGCAACTCCTCCTTCTGTAACATCGGCGACCTCATAAGGCCCAAGCCAATTTGTCTTGAAATTCACTGGATGCTTCATGGACTTGCTGTTGTATAATAGCACCAAATCTCCTTGTTTGAATGCTTTCCTTGTGATATGCCTATCATGGTAGCCTTCTCTCGTTCCTTCTGTACCTGATGATGAAATCCTGCAATAAACCTGTCTTCTTCCAGTTCTACTAACTGCGCAAGCCTATCTTGTATAGTTCCTGTGTCATCCATATCTGTAAATGATGCAATTCTCAGACTAAGAAATAAATATTCCATAGGTACCACTGCTTCTAGGACATAAACTAACTTAAAGGGAGTCTGCATTGTCATCTTCTTGCAAGTGGTTCGATATGCCCATAGTACTGCTAGTACTCTCAAATCCCAATCATCTCTATTCACACTGCAAATCTTTGTCAGTACCATCTCCAAGATATTATTGAAATCTTTGACTATACCATTCGCTTGTGGGTGGTATGGCGTACTCTTCTGATGATGAACTTCAAATTCATGAGTTAAGGCTTCAATAGTCTTATTAATAAAATGAGTACCTTGATCATTCATTGGGATCTTTGGGCATCCAAACCTTGTTATGATATCTGCAAATATGAACTTCCCAGTTGTAGTTGCACTATAGTCCCTAACTACTCTTGCTTCTACCCATCTGGTCAAATACTCTGTCGCAGTGATGATGTATCGAGCTCCTGTGCGCTTCCTTGGGGGGTTGATATGTCCCACAAAATCAATGGACCATTTCACAATTGCCTGTAAAATTATTTGAGGTGCTAAAGGCATCTCATCCCTTCTGGAAGGTTTTCCAACTCTTTGGCATACATTAGAGACTCTGCAGTATTCCTTAGCATCTTTGTGTAAAGTGGGATACTAGAGGCCAAATCTAAGAATATTTTGCGCTATTTCTTTCCCAACATAATGTCCTCCTGTGATGCCTTCATGTGCTTCTTCCAAAATCAATGGTCTTTCTGCCTCCATAATGCATCTCCTCAATATCTCATCGAGTCCCATCTTCTATAGCTGTCCAACTATAAGTGAAAAATCTGTAGCACGAACTACCAACTGTTTCTTCTGAATCGCTGTGTGTTCGCGAGGTGACATTCCTATAGTTAGGTACTAGACTATATCGACGAAGTGATCATCGAATTTCCTGATGGACAACAACTATGCATCTGGAAGTGTATCCTCCATACTAGTAGGTTCCTCTCCATGTTCTAACCTAGACAAGTGGTTAGATCCCTTGTTCATTTTCCTTGTCTTGACCATAATCTCAAAATCATATTCTTGGAATAAAATTATCCACCTGCATATTCTTCCCCCCAACAATGGATTCTTGACTAGGTATTTCAATGCAGAGTGATCAATGAACATATTAAAATGTCCTCCCAACAAGTAGTGTTGAAACTTCTGCAACATGTACACCATGGCTAAACCTTCTCTCTCAGTTGTAGTGTATTTTATCTCATCTGTAGAGAGATTCCTGCTAGAAAAGGCTAATGGGTGGTCAATATCTCTTGCTCCTGGTTGTGATAAAATTGCTCTTAATGAAATATATGATGCATCGACATGCACATGGAATTCCTCACTCCAATTTGGGAAAACCAGAATAGGCTCAGTGACCATTTTCTATTTCAGTGTGTCGAAGCTCTGCTGGAATTCCTATGACCATTGAAACTTACAATATTTCTTTAAAATATTTTCCATGCGTGTTCTTATCTGTGCATATCCCTTAATGAACTTTCTGTAGTATCGAGTATGTCCCAGCACAATGCACATTTTTCTAACTGAAGTATGGGGAGGTAGATCAACAATGATGGCAATCTTAGAACGATCTACCAACAGTCCTTGCTTACACACAATATGCCCTAGTAGCACTCCAAAGGGTGAAAAGAAAATACATTTTTTGACATTCATGGAAATCTGACATTGCCTACATTTATCTAACATCAATCTTAAACATTCAATATGATTTTTCAATAAGCTAAAGACAGTCCAATAATCAAAATATGCTTCCAAATATTTATGTAAAAACTCCTTGAATTCTTCGACCACCACCTTGGAAAATATGGTTGGTGCATTCTTCAATCTGAAAGGCATCACTGTGTACTGGAAAGAACCCCATTCTGTTGCAAATGTGGTCTTATGGCGACTTCCTTAGTAATCCTGATCCGGTGATAACCTGAAATTCCATTTGTGAAGAAATAAACTTTCTGTCCTCCCACATTATCTAACACTTCATGAGTAAACAATGTATGTTGTGGGTGGGAAATCCCTCCTACAGACTAGCACTAAGGGTTTTATCATGCATGCATAAATGACCTAAAGATTCTTACTTTTTACCATCATCCCATGCCTAAACCCCCATTACTCATATGTAAGTACAAGGCTCAAAAGATTAAGATGACGTACCTTATTTTTCGTGTTCGATGTCGATCCCTTTTCGCACTTGATTGTTCTTTGACTGCAACTCTCCTCCAAATGTTGTCTTGCATTCACTAAAGACAGACAAATAACTCCACATGCATTTGATCTATGAACTAACGGGTTAGAGATCTAATCAATCATACAATTCATATTCCAATAATGACAATCTCATATGGCGGGACGGGAAAAGCAATTCTTTTATTAACTTCACAATGATACCTTACAATGATAAAGTTGGCTACTGCTCCTCAATCCTGGTCCTGGGCTCTTCTTCCACTATATTCCAACTGCTTTTCTCTATAATTCTCTTTTCAAAAGGATGGCTAAAAGTTGGGATAAAGGGAATGCTTAATCGGGTATAGTTTCTTTACTATGATTCTTCTCCTTTCAAATGGGACCCCTAACCCTTCTTTTATAGGCTAGAAGAAGCTAGGTATTTGGTCGAGTGACCGACCATCCATGACCGAAAGGTTTAGTTATCTTACCCAAAGTTGTGTGTTCCATCAACAACTTTCCTTTTTCCGTGCTTTTGTAGGTACATGCGGGCTATCTTAGGTCAGTTAGCATGTACACGCATGCAGTAATGAAGCAGGGTGCATGGGGATTTATAAAAGGGGTTTTTAAGAAGAGTTGTTCATTAGTGTTTTGGAAAAGAAGGAATTTGAGATGGCCTGAGGCCAGGTAAGCATGTATGGTGCAAATTAGGGTTATAATAGTGTAGGGAATGGATCATGTAAGAAGGAATCATTCAGTCTCCTTAAGTCTACACAGATTCTGATCTCGCCTGACTTCTTATCTTGGACCACCATAGGGCTAATCCACTCTAATTCTTTGACAAGTTCTATGATTCCTACTTCCAACATTCTGTCTAGTTCGATCCTGACTTTCTTCTTATACTTGGGATTTAGTTTGTAGGGTCTCTTCTTGACTGGCCTTGCATCTGGTTTCAAGGGGATCTTCATTTCTACCATGGGCCCTTTAATTCCCTTCATTTCTGTGAACTTGGTTGGAAACAAGTCCTGATACTCATGTAGTAATTCTGTAATATTCACATTCTTGGGGTCATCATATTCATCAACATTGATATTGTAGCAACCTTGTAATTTCTGAAGTGGGGCAGTCCACTCATCTTCTTCTTGCTCCAAAGGGATGTTAGGTGCCTCCTCAAAGACTTTTTGTCTTACAACTTGTAAAGCCTGATCTACTATGGGGTATTGACTTTCAAATAAAATTGTATCTATAAAGTCTTGGGTCATACCGTACCAATCTGAAGTGGTGAGGCTTAGTTCTACTTAAAGATACCAATTTATGGGCATAGTATCTAGAGTGTTAATGAACTTGTGCATACACTGTTCTTGAGGAATGATTCTCCAGGCCTCCTCACAACTTCGCATATGGTCCTTCAGACAACTCTGAACTATGTATCGGTCTTCGCACCCTTCATCTTGTTCTAAAAAGTGCACTATCATCAAAGTGCGACATTGTAACCACTCCACGATGTTCTTCTTGTGTGTCCCCCACCATCTTACTAGCATTGCTTCCAAGGATTTTTCTAGTGCCAACAACCTCTATTGTACTGGTACAACTTCTTCAAATTCCAATAAGAATGTTTCTAAGTGATTTAAACCATCAAATGTGGGCAGGTTACTTACTTTTGTGCCGATCCAATGAACTTCCCTGGTTAATCTGGCACATCATCATGTGGAAACTTCATAAATCATGTTCTACCAGTTCTCCAGTGATTCCTCTGAGTCTGATGAGCGTGCACTCTCACTTTTCCAACTCAAGTTTCCATCTTCCGTAATATTAATGTAATCCTGCTGTCTCGCTGTCAATTTATATATATTCTCTATTTCATAAGCATGGTCTTATTCTCTGATGGGTTCTGTGTATCTACAACCTTCATCAGGACCAAGAGGTGCAATGACCCTAAGGCCATCACCTTCAAACATCATTCTTTTTTTATTTAAGTCAACAACAATAGAATTGTTTAAATCCCAATCAATTCCTAACAACGCAGGATAAGGACAACTATCATAAACTATATTAATTACTTCGAAGTCTGCAAATGTCCTTACCCCTTCGATGTCCATAGGGACATGCTATAGTATTCCAAAGGGGATTACTGCCTGCAGATTAGACATCTTGAGTTGGCCCTTGACCAAGTTTTGGATAACCTTGGTCATGTTTGACAAATTTTGGGACTTCGACAGGCTGGTCGAAGGCGAAGCACAAGGTGAAGCGGAGATCATGGGATCTTGGCCCCTTCTTAGGGAATTTTTGGGTTTAGGGTTTATGTAATGGGTATGGGATGTCGACCCATGGGTTTACCCATGTTTAGGCCCATTTTGTAATGTATAAATAGATATCTAAGAGATGTAAGAAGTGGCCAGTAGGCTAAGTGCTAGAGTTTGACCTATGTGATTGCAAAGGATTTGTGCTTACTGTGTGTTAAGAACTTGCAAAGCTAAGTGCAAGTGATTGTAAGAAGCTTGTGTTCAGCTTGTAAGAAGGATTTGTGCTTAAACTTAGCTTGGTGAAGGAGGATTTGGTGAGGTGTGCGCAGATCTCCTGTCCTATGCAAAGTAGGTTCTTGTGGCTCTGTTCTTGTAGAAGATTTAAAGAAGACAATAAAGAAGAGAAGAGTTGGTGGACGTCCTGTGTTATGGTTGCTTGGTTCATTATAGTTGTTATGTTATTGATGTGATGTATTCTTAGTGAAATGATATATGTTAAATGAATTTAATATAATATCTTAGTGCTTAGTAATGTGAATGAATGCTAGATCTGATCAATTTCTATGTGTTAAGTGATGGATGTATTAGATCTTGTAGAATACTGCACTGCTCTGTAGTTAGTGTTTAAATCTGCGATGTGAATAAGGGATAAATGTTGATGAATGTTAACTCCTAAGTTCTTTGTTAGTGTTATAATCACAGATCTGTGTCCTAGCTAGGTTGCAGACACTTGAGTCCTGCAACCCCCCTACCTCTACCTCAAGTGAGACTTCATCGGCTTCGCAGGTGTTGTTGAAAGGGATGGTAGTTAGGGTTTTGTTGATGCACTGCTGAAGTGTTGAACCCTGGGTCTACTCCTATGCCAACAAATGTTTCTGTTGTAGGGACTTGAAACTGTGATTGTTGGGAACTGAAGAAAAGAGAAATCTATGTGCGTAGATCTTTTTCCCTAGTGCGCAGTATTCTACTTGACCTGCGAAGCTCTGTGCTAAGAAGAGAAGTCTGATCTGAAGAAAAGAGGTAATATCTTGAAGCTTTGTGCTTTAAGAAAGGTAAGATAAGTGAAAATTTTTATTTCGAAAGAATGGATCTAGGTATGTTTAATAGATTTGGTCCTAGTTTGAAAACTAGGGTACAACTAGAAGAAAGAAGAATTGATATGAATAGATTTGATAGAAATAATGAAAGATATGTTATTCATATGCATATAAAGAATGTTTGGACTAACAAATGGATGCAGGATCCTAGAAAGAATTTTTTTCACACCCACCACTGTGACCCCAATGCGCAGTACATGAAAGGTTGGGGGTCATTTAAGAGAAAGACAGGGTTAAATCTTTGCTATAGTTGCAGAAGACCAAGACATCTTGCTAAGGAATTCCCTGGTAGAGGTCCTATTTTCCTTTGTTGTAAGGCTACTGGACATGAAGTTTTTTATTGCCCTAGAATGATTGCCAGAGATGGAAAGATGAATATGAGACAAGAAAACTATGAGACAGGCCAAGAAACTAAGGATATGATAGAACCCCAGAAAGAATCAGAGACTATATTATTACAGATGAAAGAAAACATGAATGATCACAAAGATATAAACTTATTAGAGATCTTAAAAGAGAAGGAAAGCATCAAAACAAGAATATGAGACTTTGACATAGACTGTGTCTTGGATGAGGAAACACAGGTGGATATCATGACAGATAGAACTTGGAAAATTTTGGGAAAACCCGCTATGGTTTCTTCATTGGGAGGAATAGGATTATTTAATGGAAATATAATAACCTTATGTGGAAGAATTACTCAAATACCTATGAGTGCTCATCGCACTTTGACAGAAAAAGAATTTGAGATCATTAAATTTGTTGAGAACAACGTCCCATTTGCT
The DNA here is from genome assembly GCA_000966675.3 of Picea glauca. Taxonomy (NCBI): domain Eukaryota; kingdom Viridiplantae; phylum Streptophyta; class Pinopsida; order Pinales; family Pinaceae; genus Picea; species Picea glauca. The sequence goes on from JZKD02S2224311.1 coordinate 90,692, forward strand.
ATTTTTCTAGGAAAAACCTGGATTGAGAAAGATGAGATACAAAGGAAACGAGAAAAGGAGGATCTAGAACAGAAAGAGCAAGAACTAAGAGATTTGATGGCTAGGAGTGTTGATACTGAGAGGGGGGTGAATCAATATCAAGTACAATTAAAAAACATTTTTCAACTTATACTTAAACCATTTATTTATATCCAATGAGCAATGAACAATAGTATAAGAGTTACACCAATAAACCACAATACATCATGCACAATATATGAGAAATAATCAATAGTTTTTGTTCAAGGGAAGTAATGACTTCCAAAGGTAGCTACAACTTCCAAATGTAAAGGGAGGGATAAACCTCCAAGAGGAAGATACAATCCTCCAATATCAAGAGAGAGTTTAACTCACCATCCTTTCCCCTTCCTTCCACCCAAGAATATATGACAGATAATAAAACTTTACATTAAATCATCACCATCAACGGATCATCACATAGAACCTGATAATGCTTCCTGAGACTTCTTCAATTTCTACAATTCTTCAATTCTTAGAGTACTCTGATCCTGTAGATAATATTACTCAATGTATTCTTTGAAACTCCTCCAATTTTCACTCCTTGAATCCTCCCCAAAAAGAGGTTATAGAAATAATGGTAGACTTTATTC
>JZKD02S2224311.1:99935-127568 GCA_000966675.3 Picea glauca
CTAGCACCAACTAGAAGGAAGCACCAACTCCCTGGTTTCTCTAGCACCAACTAGAAGGAAGCACCAACTCCCTGGTTTCTCTAGCACCAACTCCCTGGTTTCTCTAGCACCAACTCCCTATGTTCAAGATCCCACTTGAACATTTGAGGACACCCGTCCTCCCTTGCACCTCCCTACCACCTAGAAATATAAATCTTTGCTAATGAAACTTATCACAGTGATACAATATTTATCATTGGCTTAACAAACTTATCACTGTTTTTCTATACTGTGCTGCTCTGTCTACATCAGTGTCTTCTACACACTCCTCTACACTTTATGTTCTTCTCAATTTACACACTATGTGCCATCTCCATTTGATCCACCATTCTTTAGCTCTATATTTCAACTGCTGTACTCTCCTCCTTCTGCCCTCCTGAATCCCTCATCACCACCGCAACTGCATCTCTTCTTTGTATCGTGTACTTATAGCTTCTGTGCACCTTGTGCATGCAATGTGTGCAATTTCTCTACATGCTCACACCGTGCCAATATCCTCCACATCTCGAGTGCTCTACCTGATCATCGCAACTCTTCAACTTCTCTGGTGGTTCCCACTATGCGTGCAGCATCACTGGGTGTTCAGCTGAGATTCCTCAGCCTCTCTGCCAGTTGAGACTACTCATCTTCTCTGGCACAGTCGAGCTTATCCTTTTCATTTCAGTTACAGACTTCAATGCTCATCCATCTATCAATCCTCTCTAAGAATAGTCTTCATTCACTGGAAGAAGCTTGGATACTCTTCAGCTCCTCTCGCGATCACACAGAAGTCTCTTCGAATCTTCTGGAAGAAACCATCAATGGTTTCTAGTAGTTACACTGTGAAGAGAAACATTAGACCTCCGATCATACTCAAATTCACCTGCACCATTGGATTGGATCCATGGGATCTTGCATTCATTTCAGCATTTCGACATTTGACAATTCGACATTCGTGTGACCAAGTGTCTCGACACTCCCAGTCACGATCCCCGAAACTCTGAAAAGGAGCTTGTCTGTACTAGATCCTTCCCCCATCTTCCACCGATGTGACCACATGCTACATCCATTTCACCTTTTCGGTATTTTCGTGAACTTATGACCTTCATCAACCTTGATCGACGGTCCACAATCTCGATGAATTGACGGTCCAGATCTCATCATGAATTCTTATCTCATTGTTCCTTAGATGGAGGTTCTCGTCACTCCAAGTCGCGATAGGCGAGACTCCGAGATGGAGCTTAGATCAATGGTCCAGAATCTTGGAGTATTGATGGTCCAGATCTCATTGTGAATTCGCATCTCGCAATTCCTTAGATGGAGGTTCTCGTCACTCCAAGTCGTGATAGGCGAAACTATGAGATGGAGCTCAGATCAACGGTCCACATTCTTAGTGATCTGACGGTCCTGATCTTTTCACGATCTTGCATCTCACTGTTCCTTATATGGAGGTTCTCATCACTCCAAGTTGCGATAGATGAGACTTCGAGATGGATTCTGATCAATGGTCCAGATCAAACCTCGATCTGACGGTTAAGATTGTTTTGCGATTTCGCATATCGCAAATTCGAGAGGTTAGGGAACCCTGTTACTTTGACTTTCCAGTCAGCAACATGACGATCTTTCACCACGTGTCCTATGGAACCAACAGTCTAGATCTTGTTGTGATTTCGACACTTCACAGACCTTCTTTATGCCTGATCAATGGTCCACAATTCTTGGTGATCTAACGGTCCAAATATTTTCGTGAATTCACATATCGCGAGTTTGAACCTCTTTCCTTTGAATTTCATGACCTGCAAAACTCCAAAATGGAGTCTTTGTGGTGCTCTGATCTTTTTCCACACGTCCTCTTGATCCAATAGTCCACGACTGTCCTCGATGGATGACTAGGATTCCTTCACAGTTTTGGAGAGTTGGATGACTCTTGGGCTTATCCACCTTGTAGCTTCACCATATCTAACGACTATTGATCCTTCATAGATACCCGAGATCCTACAGCCTAGATCTTCTCGCAATTTTTCCACTTCACGATGGTTCTCCCTAATCCAACAATGGTCGGATATTATGCTCAGATCTGACGCCTCAGATTTGTCCTCTTATTCTGCGCATTCTTCTTGTTTACAATCAGATCTGATGGTCCTCCTTCTTTCAGGAATTTAATTGGGATCCAACGATCACTGTCGCTTCTCCTCCTGAGCTTAGGTACTGTGATCGAATCTACACTAATTACTCCTGAGCTTAATTTGTTCCTGTTTTTCATCGATGCTTACTCTGATCTTGTCATCAATGAATTGCCTACAATCCTTTGCACATTTGCTGCCATCTTTGCTGCTGTACTTGCCATCAATGACAAGCATACACTGTCTGTAAAACATGCCAACATAGAGCACCTACCCCAGAAAGAGAAGAAGTATTACCATCGAATTCTATAAAAGACCCTCCACAGTGCGAAGTTACCATGCCAAGAGGAGATAAGAAAGATAATGGAAAGAGGAAACTAGTGACTCAGATTTTAGGAAAGAAAGCCAAAAAGATCAGCAAAAAGAAAGCAAAGTTAGAAAAGTTACAGAAAGTTGCAGGGAGGACTCTGCAGAAAGAAGGTTTGTAGAACTGGAACTTCATCAGGATATCATAATAGAGAATATTGGAACTTTTCCACAACGAATCAATATGATTTTTGGAGGTGCCCTGACCATTAGAACGACACTCTAGAATGGCTAGAATGTTTACCATTGGACCGTTGGGACCGTGCCATAACGGATGGAATTTCATTGATTAAGGAATGCCTGCCCGTTGGAAGAGTTTGTTACGACGTTGTCTATTTATCCCGTTGAGCGTTGCACCGAGAAAACTTTTTCCAATTGTGATTATCTGAGCCCATAGAGAATTAGTTTCTTTCATGCAGTGATTATTGAGACCTCACCATCTGTTCTATTACATTGAGTGTTTTTCACCGACTCGAGATATCAGATCTTGAGTGTGCATGCCAAACAAAATTAGTGCATTAGAAAAATCCATAGAAGAGATCCTAATATACCTCATGGCTGAGAAGGTGATGTTTGTAGGCATCCAAGCTTTGTCGACGAGAGGAGTGCAAGCATCCCCATCGACTTGTTGTGGATCTGGACCATCTCGATATGCGACAGAGAAACGAATGAAGCATCATGATGACTTAGCGAATGTGAATCTCATCCCATCTATCCTACCCGTCTACATCCCACCTCTGGCTGGTACTGTGAGTCGTGACAACATCCCGAGGGAATTCGACTACACAGTCATCACTGTGTACCTACCGAAGGGGATACGGGTAGTCAAACTGTAGTTGGAGAGGATTTTGACGTTGAATATCAGTGACTATAACCTATGAGACATCAATATCTATGGCATGCTCACACCATAGAAGTATTTGACCAAGAAAAATGGGAAGAAGTTGAAGATCATCCCCCATTCATGGACCATGGACTTCGCAAGGTCCACTATCCTGAACGTGATGAAGATACCACAATTCAGAAGACATCAAGAGGTTAGCATGTGTGTTAATATCCTTTTGTCATGCTTCCATAATGGTTATCTATGGTTGGACATGCATATCACCGTCGATCCAACGTTGATCCATAGGATCACCGGACTAAGTATGCAAGGACCAGACCCAATTTTTTTTTATCCAGGAAAGGATGCAGATCGCGCCCTAGCATAGAGAATCAAAGACACCTATGGTGATGTAGGTCACGGGGTTTGTCGTCTACCTCACAAGAAAATGCATGGAAGGGATACAAATGAACTGGGCGAGCTTCCTTATCAACGAGTTAGAGAAAGATTGTCGTGAAGCTCAGGATCAGGGCTATGAGTTCCATTTTAGTTGGTTGCTGATCCTCATTGCCTTCATTGCTTGGGAGATGCTGGAAGGTGAGACCTTCCCTGATATTGAGACATCAGAACCCTTAGTTGTGAAGTTCACGACGCTCTGGTATTCAAGTGACATGGCTAAAAAATGGTATTCAAACGCGGTGTTCCACACCTATTACCTGTAGTTGAAGAGGGCTATCGAGTCTTCCCCTCGCATGACACTAAACACCCTACATAGGTTCAGACCATTTGTGAAGTTTCGCGCATATAGACATTTTATTTATATCACTACACGAGGAGACGAACATAAAGAAGAGCTCCAATATTACTACAAGCTCACTGAGGAGGACATGGAAGAAATAAATAAGGAATGGCTCGCAAAGCTCCTTGTACCAGTTGACTAGGTAGAACTATCCGACCCCGACCTAATCTTAATTCCTCTGGTCACTCACGAAGAGTATGATGCACCCAACAATAGTAGAAGAAATAAAAAATAAGAGGTACAAAATCTGAACAACGCATCAGAAGAGATTGCTTCAGAATCACCTAGAGGGGGAGGTGATGAAAAAGTAGACAAAGAAGTAGACAAAGAATAAGACAAAGAAGAAGATAAAGGAGACGAAGATGAGCATAAAAAAGGCAAAGTAACACCACCTAGGGACCCTATTGATGAAGCTAAGACCTCCAAGAAAATAAAGGTTTCCCCCACTAAACCTACATCGCGGAAGAAGTCTAAATCTACGAAACCACAAATGCAAACTGTGCTCATGATGGATGACATAGATTTCATCATCATCACTGTCTCAAATAGCTTAGAAGATATATTACAACACAATGAAGCCAAACAAGAGACCATGTATGAAAGAATTGAAGCAGAGTTGAAAGGGGTACAACAAGCCCTCCACTCCAGCCGCACAGTGTCTATCGTGCCCCCATCATTAGAAGGAATAGATTTGGGAGATGAACCTGCCCAGCTCTGCCGAATAGTAGATGTGACCAAAGCTCGCCTTCATCGTGTTCAGGAAGAAAAAAAGAAGGTCACAAAGGCATTAAAGAAAGGAAAAGAGGAAGCCAGAGAATAACATCGGGCTGCGCAACAGGAAAGAGATGACATTCAAGCCAAGTTTGCAGAGGATAGAGTGCAGATATAGAAGGAGAAGGAACAAACGCTTGGAGATAAGATTGGAGTTAAAGAAGCGGTCATTAGAGCACTTCACTCTGTGATGGGATTAGAACAGATGTTAGAAGACCCAATAGAAAGACAAGTAGGGAAGCTTGCCGAAGCCATTCAATAGCTCCAAGAGAGGATAGTCGAACTAGAGTTACAAGCAGTGATAAGAACTCCATAGGAAGTGTGAGATATAAGATAAGAAACTACGAGGAGCGCAATTGAGAGAATCAAGGCATTAGCCTTGGAATGAAAACAACTCAACAGTCAAAGTGAGAAGGCCTACGAGTGCCTTGCAGAGGACCCTGAGCTCAGGACATTGGAGTCACAGCTCTAGGAGGTGAAACAACAAGCAACAACAGTGCAAGTGTAGTTGAAGCTACTATCACTAGTTGAGAGGATGAAAAGAGCCCAGGAATAGCACATAGTTCAACAGTAGGCCCATTCCATTCAAAGTAAGGTCATGGAGGTAATCCAATGACTCCAGCTAGTGTAGGATGAAACTTCCATACGTTTTGAGGAGATTGAAGGACAAGGTGCACAACTAGAACAAGTAGTCACCTCAGTTGAAAAACGATTGGAAGGACCTATCATCGAGAAGGTCATTCAGGATTTTGTCGAGCAAGAGGCTCTAGCTAAGAAACAGGTCGAAGAAGCTCGAGCCAAGCTCAAGTCATTTGAGGCAACGTTACCCAGATTAGAGTGACTCAGGATGAGTCACAGGTGAGTGTTGGGGGCATGTTGGCCCTTGACCAATTTTTGGAGAACCTTGGTCACGTTTGACCAATTTTGGGACTTCGAGAGGTAGGTCGAAGGTGGAGCGCAAGGCGAAGCAGAGATCACAGGATCTTGACCCCTTCTTAGGGAATTTTTGGGTTTAGGGTTTATGTAATGGGTATGGGATGATGGCCCATGGGTGTACCCATGTTTAAGACCATTTTGTAGTGTATAAATAGATATCTAGGTGATGTAATAAGAGACCAGTAGGCTAAGTGATAGATTTTTACCTATGTGATTGCAAAGGCTTTGTGCTTACTGTGTGTTACGGACTTGCAGAGCTAAGTGCAAGTGATTGTAAGAAGCTTGTGTGCAGCTTGTAAGAAGGCTTTGTGCTTAAACCTAGCTTGAGGAAGGAGGATCTGGTGAGGTGCACACAGATCTCCTGTCCTATGCAGAGTAGGGTCCTGTGGCTATGTTCTTGTAGAATATTGAAAGAAGACAATAAATAAGAGAAGAGTTGGTGGACGTAGCCCCACACTGGGGTGAACCACATATATCCTTTGTTGTGGTTGCTTGGTCATTATAGTTGTTATGTTATTGATTTGATGTATGCTTAGTGAAATGAAATATGTTAGATGCATATGATATAATATCTTAGTGCTTAGTAATGTGAATGAATGATAGATATGATCAATTTCTATGTGCTAAGTGTTGGATGTATTAGATCTTGTGGAATACTGTGCTGCTCTGTAGTTAGGGTTTGAATTTGTGATGTGAATAAGCAATAAATGATGATGAATGTTAACTGCTAAGTGCTCTGTTAGTGTTATAATCATAGATCTATGTCCCAGCTAGGTTGCAGACACTTGAGTCCTGCAACCCCCCCTGCCTCTACCTCGAGTGAGACTTCATCTTCTTCGCAGGTGTTGCCGAAAGGGCCGGTAGTTAGGGTTTTGTTGGTGCGTTGCTAAATCATTGAACTCTGGGTCTACCCCTGTGCCAACAGGGAAGTAAATCAACTTAGGTTTTCCCATTAGTGCCCAGGTCTTCTTCGTCATAACATTGACTTCTGACCCTAGTTCTAGGACCAGATAATCTATGTCATAGTCCCCAATCTGAGAATTAAGGTGTAGTTCCTTGTTTGTCCTTCTCTTCCTAGATACTTGATGTACTGCTTTATTCAACAGAGGATCTATCCTACCTATCTCATATTGTCTGATCAAATTTTGTAGTTCTTGTACAACTCTTCCATCCTTAATCAAATCAATGAACGTATACAAGAAACTGACAAGCTTACTTACCTCTTCTCCATCTTCAGGCGCGACTGACTGATTGAATTCCAGGGGAATTCCACATTCTTTCACTTCTAGTTGTGCCTTAGATGAAGAAGCTTGTTCTCTTCCAAATTCTCTTCTGGCTTCTTCAAACATCTGTTTTTATTTTCTTGGATCAAACAACTATGTCTTCTCTGCAACTCTTTGTTATAGAGAAATATCCATGCGGACAAGTGGATTCTCTCTTGGGCTCTAGACTCCTAAGACCAAGACATAAAAGTGCTATTGTGGACACTAAATTTCCTTTGCATGAAGCTAAACTATTCAAAGAAGAAGAAGGAAGAAGGGTAAATACCTTTCACCGACGTTTGTCCTTGCTCGATCCAGGATGATCTTGATCTTCAAGTTCTTTAGAAGGTCCTGAAATACTATGAGAAACAACAACGATACTTCCTACCCTACCATGATTAGCTTCATAATGTATCTATGAAAGAAACAAGTTCATGAAACATACACAAACTTTAAAGGAAATAAGCCAAGCATAGATATATATTAATGAAAACAAAGTGAAATGCTTACAACCATGGATGTAGGTGCAACAACTTCACCAATCTCTCTTTGTCTATACCCTTTCTCAAATAATCCACACACAAAATGTTGATGCTTCAATGATATCTCCCTTATGATATCATAAGTTTGATACTTCACAATGTCTCCATATCTCAATACCACTCATGAGATCATAAGTTTGGTATCTGTCAATCTCTATCCTTTTCACCATGAGGAGGCCTCCTTATATAATCTTGGAGAGACCCAACCACCTTAGAGAATCTTGAGATAGGTTGAGGATATTTATCCATCAGTTTTGGATCCTCCCTAAGATCGAGCCTTGACCTCAGATCCGAATCCAACCAACTCCAGAGATGAGGGGGATTTATCCCTGATTTTCTCAACAACATAACGCTCCCAAAATTTGCTGAAAAAGGCCAGTGCTCCCCCAACAGGGTGCAAAGGGAATTGGAACACTCCCGCAAAGAAGGCCAGGGAGCGCTGGCACTCCCTGACAGTGGGTAGGGGAGAGACGCCCTCCAAAAATGATTTTTGAGTGGTTTTCTTCATGGAAAATGTTTTGTACTCCTCATCAGATGATTTATCCTCCCAAAACCAGTCTTTGAGGGTGTCTTAAGTGTCCCTGTGATGTCGTTAGAGACACGACATAGGTGATATGGAAGTATGATGTTTGCGACACTTGCGAAACTTGTGGTTAAGATGCGACACTTACGACACTTGTAATGATGACACTTGCGACACTATTGAAGTGAGTAATTTTGATGTGTAACAGATTTCCCCCCAAAGTGCGAAGTTAGAAGACAAAAACTGATGATTGAAGTACTTTGTGGAATTTTTCAAGCAAGGGTACGGACTTAGAGAACCTGATAGATGCTGCACACAACCATCAAACAAATATTATGACATGTTTCAAAACCAAGGCAGGCATACCTATGCTTGAGTGATAAAGACTTTCAAGGTATGGCCACCATAAAATACACTGTGGATCCATAATTATATTGACAAAAAGGTATAGACACTGAATATACAATCTGGATCTATACTCCTATGACCTGAACTGATCGTAGCCATGAAGAATACACAATGGTTCTACGAGACAACAAAACATAGCCACGACCAATACAAAGTGGATCTATGTAACAGTATATGTGTCAACGTTCAAAAGAAACTCCATCGCAACCTGGGAAAAGTACATATAAGAGTGATGAATCAACCCAGGGTCTTCTTACCAATCCCGATGTAGTACGAATCTAACCATGTGAATAGATGTCCTCATGTCAAACATGGAAGAAACCACTTGATTACCGGTCAATGAGGTAAACTATTCACAAGCGCGAGGGAAATCACCATTGATGTTAATGATTCCCAAGGTACTCTAGTACATTCCAATGAATGTGAATGGATGATCTGAGTTGAACATCTGTGGAATCATCTGATCAGAGGTCAATTATGTAAACCCACTGTCAGACGTGAGGAGGCCTGCCATTGAGGCATGCAGGTCCCAAGGTACTAACTGGTTTCTAGGTCTAGTTCATGGATAATGTGCTGAAGTTGATAGGAATAGACTCGTCGAAGGAGGGCCTTGGTGTATCCCCCATCAATGACATGAAATTTACATAGAGATGTAATTGGTGGATAAAATGAACATGGACTGACATGGGTATTGGAAAAATAATTTGTGATGGTTGACTCTTGAGGCAGATACTTCCGTTGAACACTAAGGCATGACAGCAAAAACTCGACAAGGACCAAAACTTGATAATGCAGTGGATAATGTGACTTTCTTCGGGTGACCCAAAGGAGCAAGGAAACTCAAAGGATTATTTCAGTGCAGAGGTTCGATGGATAAAAATGTGTGCAAAGATAAAATGTCGTGTTCAAGGGAGACTGTAAGAATTACTGGTAATGTTCTCAAAAACTGCTTGGCTTGTTTCCTTCAATGTTTCCCCCATCTAGATAGACGAGTACCTCTTTTTAATTTAACAAGCTTGAGGAGGGTAACACATGCTCGATATAACTCACCTTCTGTAAGTCCCTATTCCTTTGTTTAATGAACTAGAAGAAGTAAGGGTTCGGTCCCATATGGGCCCTTCAATGTATGATTGTTTAACTAGTCTAGAGAAGGTAAACTAAGTGGTTTTTCATATTTAGAGAGTCCAAAAAGAACTTAAAGATGACTGCATTGTTTTCCTTTTTCATAATGTTAGTCTTGCAAGGCCAAAAAAGAGATAAATTATCACTCGAAATATGCCCTTTCAAACCTTTTAACGAGTGGGAAAGGAAGAAAGATCACTCATCAATCTTTTCATGTTTAGAGAGTCTGAAAAGAGCTTAAAGATGACTCCAAGGGGTTCCATTTTTGTATATCCATGCGAGCCCGAAAAAGAGATAAAAGGTTGCTCAATTACATTCTCATGTTTTTATGAGCACGAAAAAGAACAAAGACTAAGCTCGGTACTCCGCCCCCAGCTTGAAATCTAGTGGCTTAACTCTAGAATGATCATCAAAGGTTGGAGACATGCCCCCCCAAGCTTCATTTCATTCACCGAATTTGAGGTTGTCACCAATTTCTGTACTAGATGGAGAAAAAGGATAAGGGTGGATGAAATGAAGGTTCAAATATGAGACCTAACGAAAGACTCGACTCACCATCTATGAGATCTGGCAAAAGACTCGACCTGACAAGAGAGGTGACTCTTTCATTTTTTAACAAGCTTGACACAAGAAAAGAACTATTCTCAAGGCTCCGAGTTCAATCCCCATATATTTGTTTCATTTTTTAACAAGGTTGCCATAGAGAGAAAAAACTATGCTCAAGACCTCTATTTCATTTTTAACGAGCTTTCCACATAGACAATAAACTATGCTTGCAGCTTCTGCTTGATCATGGTTTCCAAGAGGATAATTCTATGGAAGGAAACCATGTCAAGGGACAAAACTTGGTCATGGATTCCAAGAGATCTTCACTGGATGGAAGAAGAATGCTATAGAAGGAACACATGTCGAGGGTCTCATCAGGGGTAAGGAGATCATGCTCCAATAGCCCTACCGAAGAGATCACCATGTCAACTACCAGATATAAGTCATATTCATCGGTAGCTGAAGGTATGGGAGATAACACCACATAATTGACCTATGGTAGGCGTGATATCTACTGCATATAAGAACCATTTAGGGATTTCATTGGGTTGATGTTCAAGTCAGGGCCAACGAATAAAAGTTGATCAATAGTCACCATTCTTCCATCGTGAGGGAAAGATATCACACAAAAGAGAGTGGACACAATAACTTTCATGGCATAGACATAATATCACCTAAGGAGTAAATCGAAATCCAAGGGGTATTGGACTACCATAACATCAATAAAGATAGTTTTCCCTCCCAAAGTTATAGGAAACTGAGGAAGGATCCATAAAGGGTGACTAGTTCTTCTGTTAAAAGCAAACAGAGTCTGGGTAACTGACACAAGCTGAGGATAACCCAAATCTTTCCAAGCAATTGAGGACAAAATACTAATGGACGAACCTTCATTTATCAGTGTATGAGGAACAACTCGACCAAAAACCTGTACTGTAATCTTGAAAGGAATGTGAGAGGGAAGACGAGGTCCATTTAGCACACCCCAATAAAAAAGGATGGCCTTATTACTTGGAAGGGGTTTCACAGGAGAAAGAGGAATGCCCCCCAACATAGTAAATTCTATATCAATGAAGAAAATGTGGGAATAATTGGGTTTACTCTCTAGAGGGAGAGTAGGGTTGATCGATGATGGGATCAGATCAACCACGTTGGCACTCTTCAAAGGAAGAGTGGGATTGACCGATGAAGTAACCAGAACAACCACTTTGGCACTCTTCAGATGAAGGGTGGGACTAACCAAGGAAGGAACTATATTAGTCACTTTGACACTCTTCAGAGGAAGAGTGGGATCGACCGATGGTAGAACCGAGGCAACCACTTTGGCACTCCTCAATGGACGAGTGGGATCGATTGATGTCAGAACCAGATCAAACTCTTTGGCACTCTTCAGAGGAGGAGTGGGATTGATCGATGAAGTAACCAGAGCAACCACTTTGGCACTCTTCAATGGAGGAGTGGGATCGATCAATAAAGACATCAACTCAACCACTTGGATTTAATTCTCCAAGGGGAGAATGGGGTCGATAGGTGGAAATAGATCGATCATTTGGGTTAATGGTTTAATCGAGGATGAAACTAGATTGACCACCTGATCAACTGGATTGACCAGGGATGCAACCAGATTGACTAGTCCATCAACTAACGATGGGTTGGGAGAAATCTTATGATAACTGATTGGAAGTTGAATCTTTTTCAAAAGAGAAGAAGCCTCATCCATACGAGAACAAAAGTGAGAGTAATGATCACCTTCACATAACATACAAGGAAATTTGATAGTTGTATTCTTCTTACCAACCTTAACATCACTAGTTGATGGGGCATCAACAACATGTCTAGCAGAGGCAAATGATATGGAGGACCACATTTCTAAGACCTTGGGAAGACCAGGGAAATCCCTCATAAAGTGGTCACCCTTACAAACACTACAAGGGAATTTGGGTTTCATATTCTTCATTTTAATATTGTTGACCTCATCATCACTCCCAGTACTATTAATAGTAGTTGGTTGCTTAGATCCAACATCTGATGTAGTTGGAGGCTTAGTCCTTTTCAGGTTCTTATTCTTCTTCTCTTTCCATTTCTTCTTCTTCTGATCAACCTGGCTACTTTCTTTAGAGATTTCACTAGTAGAAGAAGGAGAAAAGGAGGGAGACTTAATCGGTGAAGAAGGCAATAAGTTGACATGAGGTTGACATGTGTGTGGTGTACTGACATATGAAGTATTAGGTGTAGCTGAAGCAATGGGAGGACTCGAGATCACCGGAGTGGGGAATAACCAAACTGGTAATTCGATGGTGAGTCTCGGAAGACTCAGTGTGGCAATGTACAAAGGACCAAAGTTTCCAAAAGAAGGAAAGGTGAAAGGTTCCCTGGGACAAGGGGTTCCTCCATTGGTACTCTTAGGATATGATTCCATTAACACTGACTCGACCTAAGGTATACTAAGTAAAACAAACAACACATGCTATGAATCTGAGAAGCAAACAATCAAACAACAGTGCCCACAATGAAACCACTAGATGGTGATGAAATCCAACATCGTGAGATCAATATAGGAAGGGGCAGGGAAAAAGAGGGTGGATCAGTTACATTGGTGACCTTCTTAACGAACTTATGCCTTGGTGCAAGCTTCCACATAGTAAATGTGGATTTACCCTCCAAGGAGCCCGAGTGAGTTTGACCAATGTCTGTTCCAGGTACAATGAGACTTCCCTTCATCGTCACCTCATGTGAGAACCTGAAGATTATGGCTACTAAGGTCACCAATTCATAGTCATCCCTTGGGTGGGTACAGTCGAAATTCCAATCCGAATGTATGGGTAGGATAAGAAGTCTGAAATCCTTCAAGAGAACTAAGGACAAGTGGACCGGTAAAACTCTAGAGGACCCCGAATGGATTTGGAATTCACAAAGCACCAAGACCAAATGAGGACAATTGAACCTCAAGAATAACCCCCAATATATGATCTGACTACTATGAATGGTTGAACCACAGAGGGATAATCTTTGTAACTCTCCCGAACACGACCTCGTGCGTAACCCCTGTGTGAGAGGGGGATCCCAGAAAGCCTATACGACAATTGGATTTTCTCTCCCTATCGCAAGATGCTAATTTTGTTTGATAGCTTTGGAAATTTATCCTTTCAACCTATTCCAAATCCCTACACCTTAAGCTAATGTAGGTTTTCTTAACAAAAATGTAAAAAAAATATGATAAATTTTAGTTTAGCATTTGATTTTAAGGTTGTTGTTTACTCAAAGGTGTATGAGAGTGAAAACTGATGATATCATGACTCAATTTCCAAAACATGCATAATAAATGATAAGTAGTCTTTTCTTTCAATGAATGTCTATTTAAGGGAAGGATAAGGATTTTCCTTTCACTTTCAAACACTAAGATGCAATGATCTCATGCAATAGTCCTCAATAAAAAATCCGATATAATGCTTATATGTGACTAATAATCAGTTTGATGTAAGGCTTCCTATGTTAATCAAACTTCAAGATCTGTAAGATTTAAGCAACCTAGAAGCAAACTTCACATAAACAAAAACACACCCTCATTGTGATCAAACAAGACAAAAGAAAACCAAATCTAGACAGGAGGAAATGCTTGGAGAAAAGAACTCAAATATCAAAATGAAATAGTGAAAAGATATTTTAATTTCCTTACAACATCTTTCGGTCAATCAAATAAGTGAGAAAGAAGTAGATCAACACCAAATATCAGGGAAGAAGAGTGACTCAAAGAAAGGAAAATAGATGTAAAAAATCCAAACAAAACATCATTAATCCTTAGAAATCAAATAATTGGAGGCTAAACAAGGACACACTAAGATAGCATAAACCCTGAGCAGATGAATCAACAAAAAGAAGACTAAGAAAAAATACTCCCAAGAAGATTTTTGCAGAAAAAGGGGTAACACTCTGTTGTCAAGGGTACCATATCTTTGAAACACTCTGTGGGATCCTGCAAGGGAGTGCCAACGCCCTGGTGGTAAAGTCAGGGGAGCGCTGGCCTCTCAGAACTCAAAATTTTGCCCAAAAAAAAAAAAAATCAATAAAAATCTAAAAATTCAGTGTGTAAGATGAATACAAGAGCCAAAAAAAAATCTAAGGATCAGAGACAACATGCACAAGATTAAAAAATGATCAAAGGACAAAACAATACCTAGGAAAGGAATAAAAAAATCAAAGTTTCCTCCCCAGTGGAGTCGCCAATTTCTGTTATAGAGAAATTCCCTTGCGGACAAGTGGATTCTCTCTTGGGCTCTAGACTCCTAAGACCAAGAAAGAAAAGTGCTATTTTGGACACTGAATTTCCTTTGCATGAATATAAACTATTCAAAGAATAAGAAGGAAGAAGGGTAAATACCTTTCTCTGATGTTTGTCCTTGCTTGATCCAGGCTGATCTTGATCTTCAAGTTCTTCAGAAGGTCCTGAAATACAATGAGCAAAAACAATGATACTTTCTACTCTACCATGATTAGCTTCATAATGGATCTATGAAAGAAACAAGTTCATGAAACGTACACAAACTTTAAAGGAAATAGGCTAAGCATAGATTTATATTAATGAAAACAAAGTGAAATGATTACAACCATGGATGTAGGTGAAATAGCTTCACTAAGCTCTCTTTTTCTAGACCCTTGGTCAAATAATCCACACACAGAATGTTGATGCTTCAATGATATCTCCCTTATGAGATCATAAGTTTGATACTTCACAATGTCTCCATATCTCAATACCACTCATGAGATCACAAGTTTGGTATCTCTCAATCTCTATCCTTTTCACCATGAGGAGGCCTCCTTATATAAGCTTGGAGAGACTCAACCATCTTAAAGATTCTTGGGATAGGTTGAGGATATTTATTTATTAGTTGTGGATCCTCCCCAATATCAAGCCTTGACCTCAGATCCAAATCCAACCAACTCGAGAGATGAGGGGGATTTATCCCTGATTTTCTCAACAACATAACGCTCCCAAAATTTGCTGAAAGAGGCTAGCGCTCCCCCAAAAGGGTTCACATAGCATTGGAACTCTCCCCTAAAGAAGGCCAGGTAGTGCTGGTACTCCCTGACAGTGTGTAGGGCACCTCTGCCCTCCAAAAATTATTTTTGAGTGGTTTTCTTCATGGAAAATGCTTTGTACTCCTCATCAGATGATTTCTCCTCCCAAAACCAGTCTTTGAGGGTGTCTTAAGTGTCCCTATGATGTCGTTAGAGACACAACATAGGAAATATGGAAGTATGATGTTTGTGACACTTGCGACACTTTTGGTCAATATGCGACACTTAAAACACTTGTAATGACGACACTTGCGACACTATTGAAGTGAGTAATTTTGATGTGTAACACTCTTTTGACCCTTGATTATTTTGTTTTATTTCCTGGATTCACCCTGTCTTCTCCTATAACAACACCTCCTCTAGTGATAACAATGACTTTGAGATCCTCTCCCCGAGGTTCTGCTGATATCAGTTGAATTTGTTGGTTTTCTCCTCTCTTCTCTTGAAGTTTCGCTAACAATGTTGGACAATCCTCAATAACATGTTCAAATGAGTTGTAGTAGCTGCAAGTGGTACAAGGGTTCTGACAATCTCTTTCCAAATGACCCAGCTGGGCATAGTTATAACGAATGATCTGACCTTGACCTCGACCCATGCCTCCTCCTCATCCTCTTCCTATGAATCCATTGCGAGGATTGAAGTTTCCTCTTCCTGGAGAATTAATCTGTGTAGCATTTCCCTCCTACTGCATCTCTCCTTGAATTCTTTATGTATCTCTTGACCTTTCATGCAAGAGTTCATAAGCCCTAAAATCCTTCTCATCATGCTCCACAGATTTACAGAATGTGTAGTAAATATTGGTAGGTGTCTGGACATATTTTTGCATGTAATAACATTCATTCAGGCGATGTCTATTTCTACATACCTCGCACCAGGGTAGAGTAACCTGCTTCAAAGGGCTCAGAGTTTTAGAGGCCAAGTACTCATGGAATTGGGGAAAATTCTCCTTATCATGGCCTTCTGATTTAGATCTTATACACCAGATGTATTCTCTTTTATCTTTTCCCTTTTCTTTCTTCATATCTTCAACTTGCAGAGGTAAACTAGTTAGCTGACTCAAAATTTGGCTCATACCTGAGATGGATTCTCCCATAGGGGTTGATTCTAGTTTCATGGCGATCTCTAATGCCTCAGCCTGCGAAGTGGCCTTCTGTTGCATCAGAGGAACTCTGATGTGTGGTAGGAGGGAAACAATGAACCATTCCTTGTTTTTCTCATATGGGATCTGAAAACTCAAATGACCTGTCAAGGTATTAAACCTATGATCAAACTCCCAAGCAGGTTCATCTACTCTTTGCTTGATTTCTTTCAGTTCTGTAATTCACTGTGAATTTGACTTGGGTTTCTTGAATTCTTCACTCAACACAGTCTTGATATCATTCAACAATTTAGGTTGTACAATCCATTTAACAAACTTCATATACTAGCTTAGTGCGTGGTCTCTCAAGGTAGTACTAAACTGATCTCTCTTAACAGCTTCGCCACTTAATTGTTTGATACTCCATACAACTTCGTATAAAAACCAGTGTTGATTAGTATCTTTAGATCCATATCCTCTAAAGATAGGTAACCTCATTTCATCTGACATATATATTCCTAGGTTTCTTGACTGATTATGTACTCGACTACTGGTAACAGTTCTCTGAGTGCTCTGATAACTCTAACTACTCTGGTTACTTAACGTTGTTATAACAACATGAGGAGTAATAATACTTACTTCGATGATAGGTGTTGTTCCTGAAGTATTTAATTATTCTCGACGAGGTTCTTTAGTCTTCCCTTTCTTTTCCATAGCAGACTCTGAATGTTCCTTGTTCAATAACTCTTCTTCCTCTCCACTGTAGAACCCTTCATCCTGTGCTAGTGGCTCGTGATTCTACTCAAATAGGTTCACCAGAGGAACCTCTCTGAATGTTCTCCCACTATGCATATGTCCAACCTTTTTGTCGTTGTCATTGTCTGAGTTCTTAAACATTATATTTTTAGTCTGACCGAATACTATATCTTCAATATGTTCTTCTCATGTAATAGCATCTTGATCTTCAACTTCAAAAAGTAAAAATTTTCCTCTAAGTCCTTTAAAGAAATATCTCTTTGCTTGGCTATATGAATCTACTCCATCAATAGAAAACTCAGTAATGTACCCTCCAATAGTGCTATGAAACCAATGATCTATTGCTCTTGACATAGTGATATCAACTCTCTTGACCTTCTTAATCAACGCCGACGTCCAAACCATAGGTGGTCTAGATCTGATTTCAAAATGGGTATTTGCTAATATGGATAACCACTCGTATAGCTCCTTATGAATTCCTCCAAAGAAAATCTCGTGTATATTAGTAAAGATATACCTTCCCAACCAATCCTCTATACTAAGATTAGGGTTCTTATTCTGGGCTTCAGCGAAGTCCTTTTCTTGTTCTTCTATCCACTTTTGAATCTCTGTCTTCGATGGAAACCACCTTGACATTCCCTCAAGAAGATCCTGGACCCGACAACAAAACCATTTGTTGGCACAGGGGCAGACCCAAGGTTCAACTCTAATAACACACCAACAAGCCCTAACTATTGGTCCTTTCGACGTCACCTTAGAAGCAGATGAAGTCTCACCTGAGGTAGCAATAGGGGGTTGCAAGACATTTGTGTCTACAACTAGAGGAAATGAAAAGTGGATCCAAAACAACAGACAAAGATCTAGTTATTCTTTACCAACTTAAGCCTACTTCGCATAGTTATATCTCAGATCTATCACAATAATGCAATAACATAATAACAGAAAGAAAAGACCACAACATCAACCATAGAGGACAAAAATATATACATGGTTCACCCTCTCCCTAGGTCTATGTCCATAGAACTGTGCTTCATGATATATTAAATGGAAACATACAGTTCTATCTGCATTCTTAGCTTGTAGATCTCTCTCTCTTTTCTCTCTTCTTCTTTCCCCTCCCTATGCACCCATATGCAGGGTTGATCTTCACACCCAGCTGAAGATCTTACAATACAGACTCTTCTACAAAAACACACTCCTCTCTCTCGAAAACAATAATCAACAACCATTAGCCCTCCTAAAATGAATGAACTGATCCCAGCTCCTCTAGACATTTATTTAGACATTACATGGAAAAATTCTAGGTGTCAAAACCCTAGATCCAAAACCCTAGGTATCTAAAATCCTAGGTCGACTTGACCCACGCTTTTAGGGCTTCACCAACCTGTCTTTCCTTCTTTTCTGTGAGGTGCTCCAAAGCATTTGTTGACGTCTTCTTCCGCTTGTTGATTTGTCCATGATCTATATTTCCTGGCTGATCTGTCTTCCTTGGTATTCTCTTCCAATGGGTATATCTTCCTTCCTTTTCTCCTTATTTTCCACTTATTTGACCACTTCAACCCATTCTCAGTCAATGTGCTTTCCGTGCAGTTCATACTTCACCTTTCTTCCTTACTCTATGCTTTCTTCCATAACCAAGGGCCAACAACAGGTCCACCTGTGCAACAGTATAATAATGCACAACATTTTTCACTTCCACCTCAATATAATCAAGTACCACAGTATAATACACCATGCATAGACAATCAAGGAAACCAAGGAGGATTCAAAAGAGGACGTGGAAGAGGAGGATTTTGAAGAGGCAGAGGACCAATAACCTGCCACAATTTACAACAAACTAGACATTATGCAAGGTATTTTTCACAGCCACCAACAACATGTATGTACTATCACACATCAAATCATACTACAGAAGACTGTCATATAATTCTGACAAAAATAGAAGACAAAAGGAATCAGAATAATCAAAATGTTCAACGAATTTTCATAGAAACTAGAGAAGATGGAGGGAAAACATTAATATAGTTACTCGAGATGGAACTAAGATAGGAGAAGATGTGACAAATCAGAATCATAACCAACACCAATGGGTTAGAAATAATACAACACCTCAATAACATTTTGATGCACACAAGGAAAAATAAACATTGAAGCGGGCCATACAAGAAGTTTTGCAGGAGAATACTTCTTCTACTTAAAATGCACATCCAGGATAGGATGGGATAGTATATGATATGCCTCATCCATCTGATCATACCAATGGAGTTTAGCCTTCAGAAAAGGTAAGTAATATAAGAAACTTTCTAGTTTCTTGCTTGAAGTTATTTAATGATCAAACATCTATACAAGTATTACAAGGTTTGTTAGAAAAATGCAATCCTGAAGAAGAGATAAAACTAGAACAAAAGACAATAAATCATCCCCATAGGAAGACAAGAACAAATAGAGATTTCAGATTGAATGAAAATATTGGAGACTTTAACATGGGTGACATCATATTAGAGTTGGGATCTGAGGTAAATGTTCTTCCTAAGAAAACATGGGAATGCATGGGGGAACCTACACTAGGATTTTCACTTATTCAACTGAAACTAACAAACCAACATAGAGTAATACCAATTGGTCGATTGAAAGGCATATCAATGGATTTAGATGGTGTGAGCACTATGGAATATTTTGAGTTAATTGATATAGTGGATAATACTACACCTTATCCAACATTGTTGGGACTAGATTGGGAATTTGAAAATCAAGCTATCATCAACTTCAAGACCCGAAAAATGATTTTTGAATCAAGAGAATATAGATTCATAGCACCATTATATCCTTCAGAAGGTGGAACATATGTTGAACCAGTGACATAGAGCTTCATTACAAAAAAGATAAATCAAATTTATAGAACTACCACACACGAGGAAGATTACATTAATCCAAAAACAGATGGAATGTTTAGCTGGAGAAGCATCAGTTCTTGTGCTTCAGATTCTGACACAGGACTAGATAATTGGCAACAAATCTTACATGATATATCTACCAAAATATGTTCTAGAATGGCACATGCAATAAGATGGGTTGCCACATAGGTAAGAGAAGCTCAAATTTGTTATGGTCAAAATGATTTGGAATAATTCTTAAAAAGTTTGATTTAGAAGTCCTGGAAAGTCAAAGGTTATTAGTCTTATATATTTCCTTGAAAGAAACACCTGCACGTTGGTGGGGTACTCACAAAGAAAAGATCTGTGATTGGTATCAATGCTAAAGATTATTGTGTATCAGATTTTGAGCAGAGCATGAGAGTAAACATATGGAGAAATACGATGGAAGAGGAAATCCAATAGAACATATAGACATATGCGTAACCCAATGGAGATTGATACCACTAGAGGAATGACCACATCACTTCATCCATACATTATAAGACATACAAAGAAATTGGTATATAGAACTGGAAATTGGAAATATTTGCAGTAAAACTTTGTGATCACATTGGCATTTGAGCACGATAATCCAGTGATGGATGCAACACTGAAGTTGATAAAATAAATTTTTTTTGAAGAACCTGAAGTTGAAATTGTAACATCTTATCAGAATCACAATCAAAAAACAGTCAGGCATTTGTTACATTGTTACCACATTGCAAAATATGACCCAAAAGAAGAAAACCCATGTGATATTCAAAAAACAGAAGTTGAAGGGGAAAGAGAAGTAGAAGGCCCACAATTACAATCAGAAGAATTTTCCGCACCACTAAAGATAAATAAGTAAATATTGGAATAGTGGAAACAATAACATAATTACTATGAAAATATATTGGTCTATTTCCAAAAATGTTTTCAGAAATGAAAAGGGTAGCAGGAGAACTTGGAGAAATGAAAATCCCTCTACGAACATATTCCAGACCAATAAGACAGAGACCATATAGGCCAAATCCAGTATATAAACATAAAGTTAAGGCAAATATTGATAAAATGTTAGAGGATGATATAATAGAACCTGTTGAAGAATCTGAGTGGATTATCCCTATGGCAGTTCAGGAGAAGAAGAAGGGGGAATAAAGATCTATGTAGAGTTAAGGAAATTGAATGATGCCTATCTGCATGATCCCCTCCCTACTCCATTTATAGACAATGTATTGTAAAATATAGGAGGACAAGAAGCATACTCATTTACTGATGGATTTTCAAGGTATCACCAAATCAAAATAGCATCAGAGGATCATCATAAGACTAAATTTTCGACATAATGGGGGTCGTATCAATACACAGTGATGCCTTTTGGATTGAAAAATTCCCCTGCTATTTTTCAAGAGTAGTGGTAGTTGCATTTAAAGATTTTATAAATAAATTTTTGGAGGTTTATCTAGATGATTGGACATTATTTATCCTATTGAAATATCATGTTGAAGTTTTAAGATTAATGCTAGACAGGTGTAGACAATGTCAAATATATTTGAACATTAAGAAATGCATATTCAACGCACCATTTGGAATTTTTCTAGGGCATGTGGTTTGTAAACAAGGTCTTTGATTGACCTTGCAAAGATTGTTGTCATTTCTAATTTACCACCGCCTAAGCTAGTGTGCCGATTAAGAGCTAAACTAGGTCATACATGATAATATATAAAGTTCATAAAGAGATACAAACATATTACTACACCCATGGATAAATTGTTAAAGAAGTGTATCAAGTTTCAATGGAATGATGAGTTCCAACAAAGTTTGGACATCTTAAAAGAGAAAATGGTGACATGACCAACTCTGGTTTTTCCAGATTGGTCAAAAGAGTTCCATGTTCATGTGGATGCATCTTCAATAACACTTGGAGTAGTATTAACAAAGCCAGGAGAAGGTGACATAGATCACCCAATAACATTTGCAAGTAGGAAACTCTCAGAGTGTGAACACAATTATAATACATCAGAAAGAGAAGGTTTGGCTATAGTGTATGCATTACAAAAGTTCATATATTATTTATCAGGACAACATTTTAGAATGTTTATAGATCACTCTTCTCTCAGATACCTAGTCAACAAGCCAATGTTGGGGGGAAGAATATGTATATGGTTGTTTTTTATTTCAAGAGTTTGATTTTGAAGTAGTAGTGAAACCTAGAAGACTGAATGTAGGGCTAGATAATTTTTCTAGGATAACCAATGGAGAGGAACCAAGTAGCTTGGAGGACAATTTTCCTGATGCACAACTTTTTTAGTGCATATTTCTAACGAATACTTTTATGATATCATTGAATTTTTGAGTACATGATTTTCCCTAAAGGAATATAACACTGTGCAAAAGAAGAATTTGGTGGTTAGAGTTGCATATCACCAACTTATTGCAGAACACTTGTATAAACTAGGTGTGGATTATATTCTAAGGATATGTGTCATGGAACATGGACATCCAATCATTTTGGTAGAATCACATGAAGGAATAGATGAAGGACATTATGCAGGAAAAGACACTGCACATAAGATACTGCACGTAGGATTATGGTGGCCAACAATTTCTAAAGATGCAAAGGAGTATTGTTAGACTTGTGATGTCTTTCAGAGGGTAGGAAATTCATCTAGGAGGGATGAGTTGCCCCTAAAACCTCAGGTAACTCTTAAAGTTTTTGACAAATGGGAAGTTAACTTTGTAGGACCAATCAACCCACCATCTAGAATATCAGGAGAAAGGTACATCATTACAATGACATAATATTTAACCATATGGGATGAAGCAACAATAATAAATGATTGCAGGGAAGAAACTGCAACACATTTTTTGTTTGAACAAGTAATTACATGATTTGGATGCCCTAGAATTAAGATGAGTGATCGTGGAACTCATTTTTATCAATAATACCATTTAGGAAATGACTGAAGAATTTGAAATACACCATCATAAGAGCACTCCATACCATCCTCAGGCTAATGGAACAATGGAAGCATTTAATAAAATATTGGAGAATTCCCTATCTAAAATTTGCAATGTAAACAAGGATGATTGGGATTTGAATATACTAGCAGTATTATGGGCTTATAGAAATACATGTAAGGAAATTATAGAGAAGACACCTTTCAGATTGGTCTATCGTCAGGAAGCAGTAGTCCCTTTAGAATATTTGATACCTAGTCTGCACATTGCAACCATTATAAACATGATAGAAAGAGGCGCAACACAAGAAATATTGTCTCAATTCATTGAACTAGAAGAAGAAAGGATTATGGTTGGTTTCCATCTGGAAGTACATAAAGAAAAAGACAAATCTTGGCATGATAGACACATTAAAAAGAATAAAATTAAGGAAGGAGACCTAGTTATCCTCTATGACAACAAATACTTACAACACCCAAGAAAATTTAGGATGCATTGGCTAGGGCCATATGAGATAAAATCTATCACAGATGGAGGTGTTGTGGAGTTGTAGTTTCTAACAGGCAAAGAGATGCAAGGATTAGTTAATGGCATTCAACTTAAACTGTATAGGGACAATTGAACCAATAATACTTAGTATTTGTAGCATAGAAAATTACAATTGTACATAGTGTGTATAGTAGGATCTGAAAAGAAAATAAGAAAAGAAGTATGTTTTTTTTTTTGGAAAAATAAGAAAAATACAAAAAGATGCAGTAGATGATAAGTGTTACAGATGAATTTAGATGATACAGTGAGCAGAAGATAGAAATTGGTATGAAATAACCAGGATACACTACATGCCAGAGAAATGGGACCAAACAAAAAAAACAATGCTTCAATACAAAAAATAGTCGAAAAAGGAAAAAGTGGTGATCAGAAAAGTGTGGTGCACTAGAGAATTTATGGAACGACTTATAAAAGTAGAAAAGGTGAACAGAGAAGACTCGTTGTGACTTTGTGAAAACCAAAGATAAGGAAGAAAACCTAGTGTGAGCAGTTGACTCCGAGGTGTTCAATTAATATTCAGAGCAACCCTTTCAAGATTTAGAAAAATGGTGCCACCAAAGATTGGAGCTACCAGTCAGGTCACAAGGAAAATGTGAAGCGCTGTAAGGTCTCCACAAGACAAAAAATCTAGTGGGGAAAACTCAATTCATTATGAAGGATTGGTGGTTGTTGACGCCATTCCTTCCCCAGTAACCGAGTCGATTAGTCTGACGATCATAGAGGATAAGGAAAAATAAATTTCGGTGACAGAGGAAATGGATATCGACCCGTGAGGTGAAACAAAAAACCCTAACACATAGAAAAACCCCACACATCAAATTGGATTAGGCACAACATAACCATAGGTACATTTGAATGTGGAAGATGATGAACATATAGAGTTTGATGAAGTACAACACCATGTAGCAGAACCAACACAAGATTCATAGGAACAAGTGCAGGTTTAGGATGTTTCAAACCAAAAAAACTCAGACACTGAAGAAGATGAGGAAGAGAATCCAATGGAAGTGACAAGGCCATCAATAGGAAGGAATAAGACTAGGGAAAAAATGACTGTGCCAAGAACACCGAGCAAGCATAATGAACTAACATTGTCATTTCCGCAGATACCTGAAGGAGTCAAAGTATTGGATGACATGTTAGGTTGTGTGAATAAGTTGAAGTATGTTGACCATGATGTTGTGGACAGGGGGAAGTTTCTTGAGTTCGCACAACAATTTTATATGGAGAGTAAAGGAGAGGGTCCATTAGGAGATCCCATTCTGGAGCCAAAATAGTGGATTGCAAGACTATATGACACAGGAATCAGGAACCTATTGGAGATTCCTCACTTTGGGAGAGGAAAAGATGTAAATGCATGTGTTAAACAACTACTAGAACTGGTAAATGGAGGCATATTATGGATGTATAGGCCTGTATCCATATATGTGGACTTAATTGCAAAAATCATAGGATTACCAACAGATGGAGAAAAACCAGGGCAACACATGGATGAAAAAACGAAAGAAAAATCTATGGAAAAAAAGATAAATAAAAAATATGGGACTGACAAACGATCCATGGGAATGGATATTAGACAGATAAATGAACCAAAAACTAATTTTGGGACAAAATTTATGGCATGAAAACTATTGAGAAAATGTCGCAAAGAGGAAGCCCCTGCAAGAGTAATAATAGTAGTCGTGCAATGTGCAAAGGGGAGTCTACTTAGATGGGTTCCATATCTCCTAAAATTGTTTTTGGAGGATTGCAAGGATGCATAGGATCTAGGTTCAAAATTTCATTATTCCTAGATAATCATATTGATAACACTAGTTGGATGGGGAGAACCAAAATATAGTGGATTTTACTAGAGGCTAGGGAAATGTCATGTAGAAAAATATACAACATTATGGCATACTTCATATCTGAAGAAAAGGAAGGAAATTTATAGAATTTCCGCCATGCTCTATAATGCGATGTAGGAGAAACTAGAAAACACATAAAGAATACCACCGAAAGTTGTGAGGGAGAACCAAGGAATAGCTAAATTTCAAGGTTCAAGACATAACATGTGGATCTGGGCTAAAAGGGATCCTAAGAAGGAATGGCTACAATTGAGATATTGTGTCATAGAGGAAGAAGTGCAGTGGGATATGAAGGAATGGACTGAAGAGTGGAAGGCGTTAGTAATCTGTTGGCAGCCATTTCACATTTTTATCCTATCCTTATAAGCTGGCTACACCAATGTTTTTCAACCCTTGATTTTCATCGCAATCTTTGAATAAAACAACACTATTATTTTGTGCATTTTCACACCTGCCTTTGTTCTCATTTTCACGACTGCAAGCGTGAAAAATTTGATTTCGAAGTCACATTAAAATCGTCACTGGATTTTTTTTGGTTACTCTTGTCTATGTGTTCATTGCATTTCCAATTTAATTATAGTCACACAGTTGGCAAGATACAAAGATCTTTATTCATTTGGCATTCTGTTGTTGTTAATATGATTTCATTTTTATAAGATTGTAATGATATTTTAATGACTGTCATTAGTCCTTAATACATTGGTGATTTGGTTTTCTATAGTCTTTCATCGATTTCCTTGACACATTGGTTTCATGAAAACACATTTACATTGTGGTTAGACCCTTGGTGTAATCATTTCATACAACACATATTTAATATGATCGAACCCTTGGGGTTGATTTTGAATTATTGTTTTGATTTTAAAACTATGCAAATGCTATGCTTATGCAAATTTTTGGGTCGACTTACCATAGTTCTCGTTAATGGTTTGAATGTCATTACTTTTTATGGCATATGAAATAGTGATTTGAATTGCTATATGCACCGTTGGTTGTACATAGGGAAATGACTGTTTTGCGTGGGTTGATTTCATCCCACCACCCTCGCACACTCGGGCATTAATGCCTTCCCCCTATCCCAGGTTAACTCTGTTGTTTTCGGGTAATCCTGTGAGCATTTTGATCCTGTGAATACCATGTCCAAACCCTTTCCCATTCACCAACCTCGCTTTGTATCCCGTCTATGGAACCTATGGTGCGCATAGAGCCAAATGGTAGCCAAACACTCCTGCTATTTGACAATGCCCGTAAAGATTTAGAAAATGGTGGTTGGCTGGTGTTTATCCAAAGGTTTGAGGGTTTCAACCTTTCGGTTGCCCAACAATTCTCCCTCACCTTCGACGGATGCTGGGCTAAGGTCAGAGACATACAACTCGAGCTAACTGAGGAATTCGTAAGCTCGGCTACAGGACTACCCACTACAGGGAAAATGTGGTTTAAAAATTCCAAAGTAGACGAGGTGTTGTGGCTGCTCCTATTCACATCAAGGAAGATTGTTTCCTGTGATAAAGGTATACCTATCACTACCCTCAAACCCAGGTGGCACGATCTTTTAGCGATTTTAAACAGTTTTTGACCTGCGAGGGTCGTTATGGCTTGGTATTTCTCTATCATCTTCGGTTATTGATGAATTTAATAGGCTACCCTTTGAATATGCCACATTATCTCTTGCGTAGTCTTTACAAAATGTCTAAAAGATTCAAGCGTGAGAAGGCTGATAACAGCCTTTTTCATCACTGCTTGATCAAACTTATTATCATTCACCATTTGAGCCTTAGTGGTAATTGTTGGCAAGCCTTCCTATCTAGGAATGGCTTTGCCACTCCCAAGTCTTTCCAAGTGGACAAGGTTGTGGTTACTGAAACTCTGGTTGGACCGTCCATGCCACTTCATATCCTTCTACCCCCTGCCAAAACACCGGATTGTCCTGACGTAGACCTACCTAATATTGTGGCTGACCCGTGTGCTAAAGAAAATACTAAGGCCATGTTGACGGGCGAAACAGTCCATCCGTCAACTGGGAGAGTGGAACCGGTCCGGGGTTGTCTAAATAACCCAAGCCGTTTGGTATGGACCACCCTGACGAGTTTAACGGCTCCGTTTTCCACTCTAAGGTCTCGTAAGGAAACCGAAGAGAAAGTGATCTGAGCTAAATAATCTAAACTAAGGAAACTAGAAACTAATAAAACTAACTAAAACTAACAAACTAATCTAACTACAAATTACTAACTAC
>JZKD02S2224311.1:141006-153268 GCA_000966675.3 Picea glauca
AGTGACCACCAGCTTCACCTGCGTGCAACTCGAGCAAAAATTTTTCTGCTTCGTCCTTTTCAAGACAACGCATCAGTACGCCATCAAAATTTTGACGAAACAATACACCGTTAATAAAATGAAAGGAGGCGGACTTTAGTCTCAAGGCTCTTCTCTTAGCAGGGTCAAGATGACGATGTGCTGATCCATGTTGAAGATAATGTCTAATATCGTCGTACCAGGGGCTCACGAGGTTTTGTGTGCAACAAATCAGATTCTGGTCGTGTTGTTCTAGGTCTGACATATCATTATCTTCTTTTTGTTCAGTTTCTGAATCAACTACCAATTTACATAACCCTTGGCCTCTCACGATCTGTGCTGGGGTGATCTCTAGATCAAATTCCTGCAAGGAGGTGACCCAATTGGCTCTTTTCTCTCCTAACTCCTTTTGCGCTAACAAGTTCCTAACGGCAGGGTAGGGGACAATGACCTTCGTCCTTGACTTCAAAAGATAAGATCAAAAATGCTTGACTGCCTTGAAGACAGTGTAGGCTTGCCGATCGACCGCTGGGTAATTAATTTCAACACCTTTGAAAGTAGAGCTCATAAAGGCGATGGGTACTTCGTTGTTTTCAGAGTTCTTTTGAGTAAGGACCGCGGCGTAGGAACGATCAGAGGCAAAAGTGTAAAGTGTGAAGTCTTGAGAGAAATCAGGGCTCATGAGAGACGGAGCATCGATTATGGCCTTCTTTATATCGTTGAAAGCTTGATTTTCAGTAGGTCCCCAGAGATATTGGGTGTCCTTTTTAATCAGGTTTTGCAGAGGTCTAACCATTTCAGAGAAGCTAGGAACAAACCTTCTCATGAAATTGATCTGGCCTAGGAAGGACTGCATAGATTTCTTTAGTTTGCTTTAATTTTTGTTTTCTTTAGATTAGTTTCTTAGTGTAGTTTTCTTTTGTTTTCCTGGGACTTAGATCGGCCAATGGAGCCGTTAAACCCATCAGGGTGGATCATCCCAAACGTCTTGGGTTATTTAGACAACCCCAGACTGGATCCACTCTTCCAGTTGGCAAGTGTTCAATTTCACCCGTCAACAAATGGCGCTAGAAGGAGGACCTGAAATTTATTAATGGCACGAGGCGGTCACAAGAATTATCCACCACCTAATTGCTCACCTATAGTGACAAGAAGTCATTCGAACGACAACATCCCCCCTCAAACAACAACCACATCAAACGACGATCTACGGATCACATTCAAACCAACAACCCCAAATCCTACAGGTGGTGACATACAAGAGATTGTCCCCCAATCTCTCATAAGAACACATAGTGCCTTAGCCTGTTTGAGGAAACCAAATTGACCTTTGGACCAACCTTTAGATTTCTATGATATCAGAGAGAAACTCGGTGGCACTAACCTCACTGTGAACCCTACAGATCCAATCCTCACTCCTACTGCAGGGGGATCTGGAATACCTCCCTCACCACCTCCATCATCTCCTTCTTCTTCGGGAGAAGACTCTTCTGACGAGGGTAGTTCCCCTTCTCAGCCTTCCTTGCCGCCTACACCAATGGCCAACTAGAACAATCCTGCTAGACCTTGGCTTGACCAGGATGCAGTAGCCGTACCTGGGGCTCAACATCCCTTACCCAAACATCCGGAGAAGTGACTTCCCAAGTTTGACCCTGACTCTAAAAAGATCGCTGAAGATCACATTAAAAAGTTTATGTTAGCCATTAGACTCCGCAATGTCGGGCATGAAGATGTAGTCTGTAGGTTGTTCCCCTACACTTTCGAGGGCAATGCCTCTACCTGGTACTTTTCCCAACAACCCCATACCATCGTGTCTTGGGAAAGGTTCGAGTCATGCTTTTTGGAAAAGTTCGAATATGATAAGTCCCCGGAAGTCATGGTTATGGAGATTTCTAGCTTAAGAATGAACCCAAAAGAGAAAATTAAAGACTTTAATCAAATATTCTTAACACTTAAGAACCGAATCCCTACGGATTCTATCCCTGCTAAGAATCTTATCATAGCATACTATACTAAAGCCCTGCATCAAAGTATAGCTATTTGGGTTAAACGATCTAAGAAAGCCACGTTGTTAGAGGCCTTCGAGGAGGCCAGCTAGATTGAAAAAGACATACTTAGTGTAAAAGACACTACTAGCAACAAAATAGAGACTAGTTCTTCTTCCAAAAAGAAGATCGAAATCCTCCCTGGACCTACTCAAAGTAAAACACAACCTGAAAGCTCTGAGTTAGAAAACTTAACTAAAGTCGTTCAAAAACTGTCAAATCAAGTTATATATTTGAAAAGGATGGTCGAAGAAGCTTCTTCGAGCAAAGGGCCCTACAAACCCCCATTTAGGAAGCCTTTCCCCACCAACTGACCTAATCCAACTACCGAAGGCCTTAATCTAGAAAGTCTACAATACGCCCTTCAAACAATTTTAGAAGCCCAGGATAACTTGATGCCTCCTAAGATTCTTGAAGAGGTTGTCAAAAAAGAGACAGTTCAATAAGAAGAGTCTTCTCCAAACATTTTTGGACACTTCTCGTATATCATCTTTCAAGCTAACTTTAAGACAGTTCATCCCTACAACACTAGGAGTAAGACAACAAACAAACCTTCTTCCTAGAACACTACGACTTTGTCCCCAAAGAAATATAAACCAGTTGAGACTAAACAGAGTCATGTAAACCCCAACTTAGATTATGATTTAGTTGAATATCTTAAAAAGCTAAGGGATAACATTTCTGTTTATGAGTTATTAAAATTTATGTTTCTGCTACAAAACATGTTACAGAACATCGCAAAGAATAGTAAAAATGGTAATTCAAACAAGGTTGTTTAGAACAAAGTTCCTCAGAAGTATTCCACTAAGAATAATCCTGATCCTCATGATAAAGGAAGACTTCCTGTAAATAATGTAAATAATGTAAATAATATGGATAAATTAGCTTTAGAAACTGCGAGTAAAAAACCACAAGCTTCCACACTTAGTACTCGCAGGAATGTACCTCCATTTTTGTTAACTTTCGAAATCTTTAATAGAAATGTGCACAATTGTATGGTAGACTTAGGAGCATCATCCAATGTGATGCCATGGTCTATGTGTCAGAAGATTAACGCTGAAGTTGAACCATCCACCTTAAAAATCATCCAACTTGATTGAACCAGTGTTAAAGTCGTAGGCGAATTAAGGAATGTGCTTATAAGATTATCGTCTAACCCCAAGGTTCATCAAGTCATTGATATTATTGTTGTGGATATTCCAGAAGTGTATGGTTTGTTTTTAAGAAGGGACTAGTTGGAGCAGCTACACAGCTATTTCACGACAGATTGGTCTCACCTGTGGCTTCCAGAGAACGACAAGCCCAACAAAATCAAGGTAAATCATGAACGCTACCTTAAGTTCATGGTAACAGATTTGAATGATCCCAATGAACCATTTACACCTTCTGCCGATTCACCTGAAATACAAGGGATGGATACCTTTTTCGGCAATTTCATGGCCGAGACTTCAGCTATCACCAACCCAGAACAACAGTCCGAGATTGTAGCATATGTGCAGCCAACATCTTCTAGTCAATGGTCTCACGCACCCGATAGAAATCAAATTTGGTCTCTTTATTTTGATGGGTCGAAGTCCAAAGAAGGAGCTGGTGCAGGCTGTGTTATTATTGATTCGGCAGGTAACAAAACATTGATCGCATGTAGGCTAGAATTTGAATGTACTAATAACACAACAAAATATGAGGCTTTACTGCAGGGCCTCAGAAAAGATTTAGATATGAACATTCAAAATTTAGCTGTCTTTGGCGATTCTGAAATCATGGTTAGACAGGTAAAAGATTCTATCCACTATCTGTCTCCGCATCTTAAAAGTTACCAATCCGAGGTATGGAATTTAATGAATAAATTTTCTTCTTGCAATATAAATTCTATTCCTAGATTGAATAATGCTGAAGCTGATCTATTAGCTAATGTAGCTTCCAAACTCTTTCCTGCAGAAGGCTTGTCCCCGGATGCATTCTCTGTCGAACTGTTGTTCAGGCCATCCATTCCCGACAACATCACGAATTGGAGAGTCTTCGACGATGATCAATAGATTATCAACTTCTTTCATATGGAAGAAACTTTTCAAGGTGCGGTGATAGACGAATGCACTCACGACAAAAATTTACGCGATTTCATGGTAATACCAGACCCGGGAACTCCTGAATCTTCATCAGACATGGTAAATTTGATCCCTAAGTCTGTAGTTAGATTAGAGAAATTTTACGATCTTCAAGATAAATTCAAAAAATCGATCAACTGTAAAACCAATAGTTCCTCGTTATCATATGAAAAAGTAAATTTAGGAACTAATGACAATCCGCAATGCATTAATTTAGGGGTGGGGTGTTCTCAACAAGAAAAAGATGCATTTATTAAATTGTTCAAAGAATTTAAAGATGTTTTTGTGTGGACGTATGATGACCTTAAAAATTTCGACCCTAACATCATACAACATGTCATTCCTATGAAACCCCAAACCTTACCCTTTCAACAGAAATTAAGAAAAATGCACCCTAATCTCGAACCGACCGTCAAAAAAGAATTAAATAAACTCCGGAATGCTAAGATAATTTTCCCAATTAGGCACACTCAATGGGTTTCTAACCTTGTCCCTGTCCGGAAGAAAAGTGGGGAAATCCAACTTTGCATCGATTTCCGAAACCTTAATAGAGCGTCTGATAAAGACAACTATCCTGTCCCACCTATGGAACAGATCCTTCAATAAGTATCTGGTTCTGAAAGACTATCCTTATTGGATGGTTTTTCGGGGTACAACCAAGTCCTGATGTCTCCTCCAGACCAACTTAAAACTACCTTCTGCACTCCATGGGGCACCTACGCTTACAGGAAAATGCCCTTTGGATTGATTAATGTCGATGCCACTTTCCAGAGAGTTATGGACATCTCTTTCCGAGGCTTAATCAATCAATCCTTCATATTTTACTTAGATGATGTTACTTTATTTTATAAAAACAAAACCGATCATCTAGCTCATTTAAGAGCCATTTTACAACGATGTCGTAAATATGACATTTCCTTGAATCCTAAAAAATCCATCTTCGCAGTAGAACAAGGTAAACTCTTAGGATTTATTGTGTCAAGCAAAGGGATGATTATCGACCCCGAAAGGACTCAAGTCATCTCGAAACTTCCCCCTCTGACATCCAAAATGTCTAAGCAATCTTTCTTAGGCCAGATAAACTTCGTCAGGAGATTCATCCCCAGTTTCTCCGAAATGGTCATACCTTTACAAAACCTAATTAAGAAAGACGCACAATATCACTGGGGACCCTTAGAAAGTCAAGCTTTCAATTCAATAAAAAAGGCCATAATGGATGCTCCTTCTCTCATGAGCCCCGACTTTTCCTAAGACTTCACGATCTACACTTTTGCTTCTGACCGTTCCTATGTTGCCGTCCTTACTCAAAAGAACGCTGAAAAAAATGAAGTACCCATTGCCTTTATGAGCTCTTCTTTCAAAGGCATTGAACTTAATTACCCAACAGTAGATCAACAAGCCTATGCTATTTTCAAAGCAGTCAAGCATTTCCGGTCTTATCTTTTGAAATCTAGGATGAAAGTTATTTCCCCTTATCCAGCCGTCAGGAACTTGTTAGTGCAGAAAGAACTAGGTGAAAAGAGGGTGAACTGGGTTACCTCCTTGTATAAGTACGACATAGAAATTACCCCAACTTAGATAGTGAGAGGCCAAGGGTTATGCAAGTTAGTTGCTGACTCAACAACAGGACAACAAGAATAAAACGATATGTCAAACCTAGGACAACACAATCAAAATGCAATCTGTTGTGCACAAAACTCTCTCACTCCCTGGTATGACGATATAAATTTTGTCTTGAACATGGGTCAGCCCCCCATCACCTAGATCCCACTAAAAGAAGAGCGTTGAGATTAAAGTTTGCCTCCTTTCATTTGGTTAATGGTATTCTGTTTCGTCAAAATTTTGATGGCGTATTGATGCGCTGTCTTGAGAAAGACGAAGCAAAAAAAGTCTTACTAGAGTTGCATGCAGGAGAAACTGGTGGGCATTTTGGTGGTGACACCACTGCCCATAAAGTTTTGAGAGTGGGTTATTACTGGCCCACACTTTTTAGAGACGCCCATGCCTTGTGTCGTAAGTGTATTATTTGCCAAAAAGCATCATGGTGGTTACAGAAACCAACCTTTCCTTTGCAACCCGTTTCAGTAGACTCTCCTTTTCAGCAGTGGGGCCTTGATATCATAAGTCCAATCAATCTGCCATCCTCACAGCAACACAAGTTTATCATAACAACCACATATTATTTCACCAGGTGGTATGAAGCTGCTGCATTAAGAACTATGAATACCAGTCAGGTAATTGCCTTTTTAAATTCAAATATTATTACTCGTTTTGGTATTCCCAACTGTTTAGTATTCGATAACGCTTCTTACTTTTCGTCTCTGGATATGAGTGAGTTCGCTTTAGAAAAAGGAATTAAAATGAAGTATTCTACCAATTATTACCCCCAGGGAAATGGATTGGCAGAATCAATAAATAAGAATCTGATTAAAATCATTAAGAGAACGGTGGCTGAAAATCACAAAAACTGGCATAATGCGTTGTTAAATGCAGTTTGGGATGATAGGGTAACACCAAAAACTGTTGTAGTTAACTCTCCCTTTTTTCTCGTCTATGGCAGAGAATCCATTCTGCCACCACATATCCTTCTTCCCTCACTACATCTATCGCAGAAAATACAAGAAGAAGACTGTCCCCCTTTGGAAAACCAAATTAACGCCTTAATGAAGCTAGAAGAGGTAAGAGCTCAAGCTAAATGTAGGTTAGATCAGCATCAACTAGTGGTCAAAAGATGGTTTTATTCTAACTCTGCCTCTGATAGGAACTTCAAAGTAGGTGATCTTGTCTTGAAATGGGACAAACCGCATGAGGGAAAGGGAGAGCACACGAAATTTCAAAACTTATGGCTTGGACCGTTTTTAATCGCTGAGAAATTGGGTCCCAGCTCTTTCCGATTACAGAATCTAGAGGGACAGCCTGACACCTATCCAGTGAATGGCCAAGATCTGAAAAGATATTTATCTTGATGACAACCTTCTGTATACTATGTACATATTTTTCTTTTGTTTGCTTTTCTTTTTCTGTTTTGGTTTTGATTTTTCCTTTGCGCTTATCAGTTTTTCTTTTGTAAATACACATACCTGCAATTTTGGAACTGTTCAGACAAGGAAAACAAAAAATTCTTTCACTAAAATGACTGCTGAAAAATTGTGTAAACATCAATTATATACTTCTGAAATTTACATCTGTGTTGGAAAAAACTATTGTTTGAAAGAAGTTAACTGATTTCGATTTGTGAGTAAAGCCTGTCACGATCATCTATTATCTTCTTACATTGTCCTTGTTCCTTAAAGGAACGAATCAAAAGATGTCTCTCTGCCTTAGAAATTTGGTTATGTAAATAAACCATCTCTGGATCTTAATGAAGGACAATTCTAAAAAATTCTGTGAGGTCTATAAAAAAATATGTTAAAATATCATAATTTTCAGCGTCACCTCGCTCGACTATATATCTTTAAAAAACAAAATAAATCATTAAAAGAGCTGTGGGAAGTTCTTGTAAACCCATCGGGATGCTGAACAAGTCTGCTGGCAGCGGGTAAATGCATGCATGATGCCAAGATAACTTCACCGGGGTACTGAACAGGCCTGCTAGCAGTGAAGCAATGTCGGGTATATGAAAATTTGCAAATTTGAAACCTCTGACCTTAAAATGTCCTTTATTCTGATCTGGAACTTCTTGGCAGGATACAGATATCAGAGTGGGTTAAATGGAAACCCTTTCGAGGCTATGGATGCCTGCTGGAAGCAATGGCTCTGTCAACAATATTGGAGATTTTATCTTTAATATCGTGGCTCGCTTATCTTAAGGCTGTTATCAATTTTCATCCTTTAAACACTGCTGGAATATTTGATCATTGATGATGTTTAAACAATTTTCTGGTTATTTGAGTTTGATTTATTCTTGTTATCCTAATCTAAATTTGTTCTTTTGGCAGAGATAAATGCTTCTACCAGTGTGTCACCATTGTTGACAGCCATTTCACATTTTTATCCTATCCTTATAAGCTGCCTACACCAGTGTTCTACAACCCTTGATTTTCATCGCAATCTTTGAATAAAACAACACTATTATTTTGCGCATTTGCACACCTGCCTTTGTTCTCGTTTTCATGAATGCAAGCATGAAAACTTTGATTTCGAAGTCACATTAAAATCGTCACTGGATTTTTTTTCGTTACTCTTGTCTATGTGTTCATTGCATTTCCAATTTAATTATAGTCGCACAATTGGCAAGATACCAAGATCTTTATTCATTTGGCATTCTGTTGTTGTTATTATGATTTCATTTTTATAAGATTGTAATGATATTTTAATGACTGTCATCGATTCCTTACTACATTGGTGATTTGGTGTTCTATAGTCTTTCATCGATTTCCTTGACACATTGGTTTCATTAAAACACATTTACGTTGTGGTTAGACCCTTGGTGTAATCATTTCATACAACACATATTTGATATGATCGAACCCTTGGTGTTGATTTCGAATTATTGTTTTGATTTTAAAACTATGCAAACACTATGCTTATGCAAATTTTTGGGTCGACTTACCATAGTTCTCATTAATGGTTTGAATGGCATTACTTTTTACGACATATGCAATAGTGATTTGAATCGCTATATGCGCTGTCGGTTGTACATTGGGAAATGACTGTTTTGCGTGGGTTGATTTCATCCCACCACCCTCGCACACTCGGGCATTAATGCCTTCCCTCTATCCCGGGTTAACTCTGTTGTTTTCGGGTAAGCCTGTGAGCTTTTCAATCCTATGAATACGCTGTCCAAACCCTTGCCCGTTCACCAACCTCACTTTGTATCCTGTCTATGGCACCTGTGGTGCACATAGAGCCAAATGGTAGCCAAACACTCCTGTTGTTTGACAATGCCTGTAAAGATTTGGAAAATGGTGGTTGGTTGGTGTTTATCCAAAGGTTTGAGGGTTTCAACCTTTCGGTTGCCCAAAAATTCACCCTCACCTTCGACGGATGCAGGGCTAAGGTCGGAGACATACAACTCGAGCTAACTGAGGAATTTGTAAGCTCGGCTACAGGACTACCCGCTACAGGGCAAAGGTGGTAAAAAAATTCCAAAGTAGACGAGGTGTTGTGGCCGCTCCTATTCACATCAAGGAAGATTATTTCCTGTGATAAAGGTATGCCTATCACTACCCTCAAACCCAGGTGGCACGATCTTTTAGCGATTGTTAAACAATTTGTGACCTGCGAGGGTCGTTATGGCCTGGTATTTCTGTATCATCTTCGGTTATTAATGAATTTTATATTCTACCCTTTGAATATGCCACATTATCTCTTGCGTAGTCTTTACAAAATGTCTAAAAGATTCAAGCGTGAGAAGGCTAATAGCAACCTTTTTCATCACTGCTTGATCAAACTTATTATCGTTCACCATTTGAGCCTTAGTGGTGATTGTTGGCAAGCCTTCCTATCTAGGAATGGCTTTGCCACTCCCGAGTTTATCCAAGTGGACAAGGTTGTGGTTACTGAAACTCTGGTTGGACCGGCCATGCCACTTCATATCCTTCTACCCCCTGCCAAACCCTCATATTTCCCCGACGTAGACCTACCCGATACCGTGGTCGACCCGTGTACTAAAGAAAATACTAAGGCTGTCAAAAGGCCTGCGAGGAAGAAAGAAAGAGGTGATACTACTGTTAACAGTAAGGGGAAGAAGAACGCACGATGGATATCGAGATGTGCTAGGAACAAAACCAAGCCAAACGTTGACCAGAAGCCAATAGTGTTGAGCGAGGACTCGGACTCCGAAATTGAATGTTTCTTGACTAAGGAATACCCCTATTCTCATGGCCTATGCTCTATGGAACTCTATGACTATGTTTCTAACTTACCTCCGTGCCTAAAAAACGACCCAAACTACCTGGGAATTAATCTGCACAAGGAAACCCCTGGTGACTTGAACAAACCCTCGCCTGTGATGCCAAAGCTAGATCAATCACCATGTACCCAATGTAATGCTTGGCTAGAACGTTATTACACCGACGTTCCCCTGTTGCAATCAAAGATCAAATCGTTAGAGGAATGGGTGACAGTGTTGGTGAAGGAGAACAAAAGGCTACAAGCCAACGAGAAGAAATAAAAAACCACCGGTTCAATTGTCTTCCGAAATGTCGAAGCAGAAACGGCCTTTGTCAATTGAAAGTTATCCTGATCATTTTCTTACTGCCCAGGTATGGTTTTTCCACATCAATTTTGTATGATTTGGTTTCGACTAGCATAATCAATTAGTTCTGTCTGCTTGAGTAGATTAAAAAAACAATTATGTTTACTTCCAGTTACCATAAATGATTTCATTTTTCTATTTGAATTAGCATGAGAGATTTCGTTTGGAATTAGCATAAACTATTTTTGTTTGCATCGATTCGTTTTCCTAAAATCAAATATACCTATGATTTGGTTAATGCAATTTGATTGTTCTCAGATTAGTATAAACGATTGATTTGTTTTTTATTATGTTTGGTTTTCTTGAGTTAGGGTAGTCGATTGGATTTGATTTCAATAGCTCTATTCATTTTGATAGATTCAAAATGATTATGTTACTTTTGTTTTACCAAAATGATTTCGTTATGAATCATGTATAAAAGATTTGATTGCTAAACTCAGACACAACTATGTTTTGGATTGATACGATTTTGTTGTTGTTGGATTATGTCGTCTCTAAGATAGTTTGATTCATTTATTTTGATTGATTTTGATACGATTCTCTATGCTCTGATTAGCAATGTATCAATATCAAAAATTGGTTTGACAAATACAACGTAATTTATTGATTCGCAAAACGACTCTGATAGTTTTTATTTTGAAAAACGAGTCTGTTAAGTTTGGATTGACATATTTTGTCTCTATTGAATTCATATGAAAGACTTGGCTAAATCGATTATAGTCTGTTTTGAAATTGGTTCAAGAGATGATTTTGTTGATTCCCCAACTGTCAATCGATTCTGTATGTTCCGAATTGGTAATAAAAGTTGTTTGGCAAATCTCACATATCCTGTTATCATTTGATTAATTCAATTACGTTTTCATTCATTTCAATTTGCATACAAGTTTGATTTGTTGTGGTATGAATGATTCGCTTTGTTTGGAATTAGTAATTAAAGATTTGGTTTAATAGGTCCGATATATTTCTATTAGATTTGGATTGATTAAAAATGATTCTATTTTCAAATTAGACCAGCTACATAATCGCAAGATTTTGTAGCTAGTCTTAAAAATTAGATTTTTGTCAATTTTATTAATAAAACATTATCTAAACTTCTGTATTCTTGTCTACTTACAGGTACCTACGAATTTCATTGACAAATTGGACATGCTGTAGCAGTTTAGATATAGTTTTCATTTGTTAGTCATAGGCAAAAATAGGGACTTGGGAGATTATTCCCAGATTTTTTTTGTAAACTGTTTTGACAATTCCCACAGGGATGTTTTACCCTGTGGTCTTTAAATACTTGTTATTTTTTGTAATGGACCCATCATCATCACTGTTGGGAGAACCAGACTATGGATTTATAATAATATAGACTGGGATGAAAGTTGATGTCTTGTAACATCTTTAGCTTTCAATATATCAAACTTTTATTTCAAGTTTTCTTCATATCAGTTTGCAATTAATTATCGACTACTTTAGCTATCATAATTCGTTGCAGGTTGACGTGATTTGGTTTATATGTTATCCATATATGATCTCTCTTATTTTAAAAATGCAGCAATTACTCTGTTTCAGTTTAGTGAATTAAAGATTTCTCTTCTTCGTTAATTGAATCATTTTGTACAAATCTTTGCACACATATTTATCTAAATGTGATGATTTGTAAATTATAATATTGTTGTAATTTTTTATGTCTTGTTTGTCCTATCATTTATATTTGAAGAGTACAACTGCTTCCTATTTACAAGAAGCTTGTGGAGAATCTGGTGCAGGTTTCCTCCCACCGAACAACTACATCAACTATTGCATACAGGACAAACCTGAAGCGTTACTTCAGGTCAGTTTGCTATTTGTTATTTAATAGTTAATTTATTAGTGTTATTTAAGTAGTTTATATATATATATATATA
>JZKD02S2224311.1:153318-166931 GCA_000966675.3 Picea glauca
ATAGTTTCGTTGTCTTAGGACAGTTTACAAATGATTTTTGCAGGTTTTCATTTAAATCTGTAATCTGTAAATATTGTATATTTGTAATTGGATCTAATTCTGTTGATAATTGAACTTTTAATTTTATAGAATTATGGCCATATAGTATAGATAATAGACTGTATATATTTATTTCAGATTTGTTTATTAGTTTTCTTTAATTTTTGTTTTCTTTAGATTAGTTCCTTAGTGTAGTTTTCTTTTGTTTTCCTAGGACTTAGATCAGCCAAAGGAGCCGTTAAACCCGTCAGGGTGGATCATCCTAAACGACTTGGGTTATTTAGACAACCCTGGACCGGATCCACTCTTCCAGTTGGCGAGTGTTCAATTTCTCTTGTCAACATAATCCCAAAGAAAGTATCAAAATATAAACAACAAGTAGAGGTTGGCCATTCACAACAGTCAACCAACCCAACAAAAAAAACAAGGAAACAAACAAAGCATGTAAAATAAATTGGGGGAGCACAACCATTAAAACTCCAAGGCAAAAAAATACTATCCCAAAGCCTTCAACTCATGAAAAGGAGAATGAAGAAGGAACAAATGGAGGAACACAACATGAGACAAATATACCTATGTTAGAGGAAACAAGAGGTGGATATCTACTAGATATGGATATACCAGTTCCAACCACGCAGACAGAGACACTGCCAATGAAAAGAACAACGTTGCAGACAACAGGCCAGTGCAAGAAAATGAAGGCACATAAGGAAGTTCCTTAGCTCACACTTACAGAGGATGATGCAGAGTTGGTAGCAAAAAAAGTGCAGGATCACACGACAAAATCTTGGTATGATGTTGAGAAGTAGAGGGAGGAGATATTCAAGAAATTGATAGAGGTCAAGTGTAACACCCCAAGGATGAACCCCTGCTGAATTGTAATTATGTTTATAGGATGGTGAGATGAGTGACTATAAGCTGAGAGACTTATGTGTTTATTAGGATGGTGAGCCAGATGTTAAGGCCAATGAGCCTAATTTTGTATATTTAAATACTCACATAATTAATAAAAATTACATCGTTGCATGCAGACCTTCCATGGACCTCCCAGCCTTAGAACACCCTACTCATCACACTCAACAATGGGTCAGCCCTGAGCTGGGACTAAAATCCATTGAGA
This sequence comes from Picea glauca, assembly GCA_000966675.3. Taxonomy (NCBI): domain Eukaryota; kingdom Viridiplantae; phylum Streptophyta; class Pinopsida; order Pinales; family Pinaceae; genus Picea; species Picea glauca. The sequence continues at coordinate 154,478 of JZKD02S2224311.1, forward strand.
AAGGGATTCCTAGGCTTGGCAAGGAAAACAGGGAAGTCACATAGAACAAAAAGAAGGATTTTATCCCAGGAGCCACTTACACCCACAACCCACAGACCCTCATTCCCCACATCCCTGTTCCACCCGAGGAGGGTACACCTTCACTATTACAAGTCCATCGACTACTACACCTCCCTTTCCTTGGGCTGCAACAACAAGCTGGACAAGATGTCTCAGAGTACTATAGCTGCTATAGGACTCCCTCCAGAAGAACTCACTTCCCCAACAAACTCGCTCACCTAGGGAGATTTTCTCACAGGCATGACAACCTGCTTCTTCAATTCAACTCTTAAGTCAAATAGACACAGGTGATGTCAACAACAAAATTTGGCTAACACACAGGTGATGGTAAAAAATGACAATAGGTAAGGACACATAATATGGAAGCAAGTCAAGCTCAACCAAGGGATTGTGTTGGTATCAACAACCAACCGCTAAGACACTGCATGGGATCAGGAAAATACAAGTGTGGTCAGGCTTCCAAAGAAATACACATGATAACTCCAATATATCAACATGTTACAATGGCGTGTACATCAGTGGGGGGTATGGATGACTTCCAGAGTGGCGACCATCACCCAATTCTCCAGCATCGTGAGAATCATGAGGGAACCCTCCCAACGAGTTGACTTCCCACCTAAAACTGCATGTACCCAAGTTGACACATGCCTCCCTAAAGCTGCATGAGCTCCACTTAATCCTCGTCCCCTCCTTCCCCAGGAAATTAGGACCATGGTTAAGTCAAACCTTAGCCTCTAGGAAATAATAATATAATATTATTCCTTTAGAGGTAAGACCTCTAGCTTAGCCCCGATTCCTAGACACTTAGCCCCTTCCCTACCTAGTTGATGCAGGAGCATCATTGAAAGCCAAAGCATGTGCCTAGCCAAAGAGGACAGCTGGACTCGCAGATGCAATTAAATATGTTTTTGTGAAAACGTTGTGAATTTAAAAATAAGAAGAATTAATGTAATAGATAGGAAGAAGTGCATTAACATTTATGTTTTGAAGATCCAAACTGATTTTGGAGCGTATGTTCCTATCTTTGGATGTAATAGGCATTTACATGTGTTTAATGCAAGTAAGTAGATTTAATTTAATAGATTAGACAGTTTTAGGAGCATAGGAGGGAAAACGGATGATAGACACCCTCAACCCTTATATCATTGTAACATAATTCAAAATTCGTATGCTGTAGAGCTGCACAAAGGAGAACAGAGAATTTTATGCATTTTTAGTTGTTATTTACCATGTACAAGAGCACTGGAATTAATAGAAGAAAGCTTTGATTCCAATCTATGTGTTTGTTATGGTTGTTGGAACCACCTGTTAAATGGTGTGTTGCAGGCTTGTTTGCATCCTTTGTATGCATTTTCTTTTAATGCTATGTGTGTATATAGGCTCTAAAATTCTATGTTGAATGTTTGAATTCTGGATAAAGGGAGAATGAGTTTCAGTTGTTTCTCTTTCTGAGAACTCCTGCAAAGAGTGCAGTGGAGGGTTTGCAAGGAGTGCGTCGACCAATATCTGAGTTTCATCTTAGAATTCTCAGAGGAGATTCAAATTGTGTTATTATAGGCAAGAGTGCTAGCAGAGCACAGAGCCGTGAAAAGTGTGCGCAGGCTAGGAGAAGGGAAAAAATTCTTTCAAATTCACATAGGAGTTGAAGAATTATTTGTCACAAAGAGTACACAGAGTCAAAGGTTCCAAATAACTAGAGTTTATTTAAAAATTTATGCAAGGAGTGCATGAAAAGACCCTTTTGGAATCCTTGGATTCATAAGAGAAAGATCAGAAGGGATAGAACCTCTGAAGTGTTCAAAGGGAGGCAGAGGTCTAAATCGTCTCACATAAGTCAAGTTCATGAGGGAGGACGCCAAGTCATTTTCCTAGAAGTCCTTGAGAAGTTGGAAACATATGGTGGAATCACTTCAAGGAGAAGTGTCGAGGTTCCATAGGCCATTGTATATGACAGACCAGTGGAGGGATTAAGATTGAGAGTCTCTCAATACCCATAAGCTCAGGAGGAGTAGTGACCATTAGATCTGGATCAACGAGGACCATTGATCTTGTATGTGAATTCACCATATCCAGGATCGAGAAGTGGAGTAGTTCAAGGTTGGAATCGAGAGTTGTGAACTCCCGAATTGCGAAATCCCGATACAACCAGGACCGTTGGATTGAGGCAGGAACATAGCTATAGATCTTGTCGAGAGTATGATTTCAGAGTCGGGGATCCATAGAGGAAGAGGAACGACTATTGGTTGTTCGCTCGAGTTGCGAAAGCTGAAAAGTCCATGTGGACAAGTGGCAAGAAATCACCCTGTAAGTAGAGTAAATCAGAGGTGATAGGTGGCGTGTGCCCATCTCTTTAGGTGGAGTCAACCTTCATTGACATATCCTACTTCGGGGATTCACAAGGGAAGAGCATGAGAGGTTGGCGCTCCAACTCGCGAAGTCAGGAGTTGCGAAAGGTGCTTGCGTTAAGGCTTGGTTGTGGTCCTATTGGAAAAGGGGATGAAGAGGGGGCTTACACCTTAATCCCATTCACAATTTTGCATTTCAGCTATTTCTAAGAGCCGTGGCATTACATTCAAAGTGCCCAACTCGCGAGACCCGATATCCTTTGCGAGCTTAGACAAGGAGTTCAATCAACCCTTGTCGAGGTTTAGAGAAGATCCTGCATGGATCATAGCCCGAGGGCAGGAGTTATGCACCACTAGTGGATCTTAGTCCCCCATAACTCTTTCTTTGTGGAGGGTATACATGCAACAATGTAATTTGTATTAATCATGCGAGTATTTACATATGCAAAATCAGGCTCATTAGCCTTAGCATCTGGCTAACCAGCCTAATAAAAACATAATTCTCTCATATTATAACCACTTGACTCACCAACCTATAAACATAATTACAATTCAGCAGGGGTTCAACCTTGGGGTGTTACAATCCGCTCCCCTTATTTTTGTATTGTCTTCATTACAACTTATTTACACAACAACAATAAGATTTTCAAAATATTCAAAAATATGTGGGTACTCTTCCTGCATAGCATATTCATGCTCCCATGTTGCATCCTCAGGACCCAGTTGCACTGAACCTTTACAATATTTATGACCTGATTCCAAAGTTTCTTGCTCTTCCAGTCTAGTATGCGCACATCCTGCACTTGCAAAGCGCCTTCATGTTCCACCTGAATCACATTCCAATCAATTACATGATTTGCATCATGTATATACTTCTTGAGAAATGATACATGGAATACATTATGAACAGTCATGGATGTAGGAAATTAAAGCATATAATCTACTGGTCCAATCCTTTATAGGATTTCAAACAGTCCACAAAATATGGCTGCCAACTTGGAACAACTTCCCAGCTTTAGGGAAATTTTATCGGCTTTCACCTTCAGGAAAACATGATCACCCACTTTAAACTCTCTGTGGTTTTTGCCTTTGTCTGCATAGATTTTCTGTCTGTCTTGGGAAACCTTCAAATTTTGTTTAATCTTCAACATTTTCTCTTCCATTTCCTCGAGCAACTCTGGCCCAACCACTACCCTATCAACTGGGTTATCCCAGCTTACTGGGGTGTTTCACTTTCTACCATAAAGTGCTTCGAACGGGCTCATCTTCAGTCATGGTTGATACCCATTGTTGTAGGAAAATTTTACCAGTGTAGATAATCTTCCTGTTTAGATGGTTTTTCCATCACATACATCCTTAACATATCTTCTATCACTCAGTTTACTCTTTTTGTTTGTCCATCTGACTCAGGATGATAGAATGTGCCAAAGTTTAGGTTTGTTCTGAACCCCTTGAATAATCCTCTCCAAAACTTTGAGGTAAACTTTGGGTTTGTGTCAGACACAATTGTCTTGGGAATACCATTTAGTCGTGCTACCTCCCTCATATAGATATCAACAAATTTAGTTTCCTTGTGAGTGGTCTTCAATGGGATGAAATGGGCAACTTTACTAAGCTTGTCCACTACTACCATGATTGCATCATGTTGCTTGCTTGTTTTGGGAAATCCTATGATGAAATCCATTGTCACCACTTCCCACTTCCACTCAAGGATGGTTAATGGTTGTAGCAACCTAGCTAGGTGCCTATGCTCAGCCTTTACCTTTTGACATTCCAAGCATTTATCTATGTATTCAACAATCTCCCTCTTCATGCATGGCCAATAATATTGGCTCTTGACTGCTGAAATTGTTTTCTGATATTCAGGGTATCCTTCATAAGGTACATTGTGCATTTATTTTAAAATCACACTTCTCAATTCAAAAGAATTGGGTACATAAACTTTGTTTCTGTACAAGAGGATTCCATCAATTATTAATTCATAATCCTCAACTTTCTTCTGCATTTTACCTTGCTGCATTTTTTTTACCAATTCCATGTATTGCAAATATGATTTTGCAGCCTCTACAAATCCATCTTTCAAATATGATTGGTACATTATAATGGATGAAGCATGCAACTCATGCACTCTTCTACTGAGTGCATCAACCACTTTTTTCTCTTTCCCCTTTATATGATTTATATCAAAGTCATATTCATTGAGAAACTCTAACCATATGCTTTTCCTAACATTTAGAGTTGGTTGATCAAATAAGTATTTCATACCATTATGGTCTATCCTCAACTCAAACCTATTTCCCATGAGGTAGTTCCTCCACTTCTTCAAAGCGTGCACTATGGCTGCCAACTCTAAATCATGAGTGGCATAGAGACTTTCATGCTCCTTCAACTTCCTTGATTCATAACATGCAACAAAACCATTTTGACCGAGGACACCACCCAGTTCTTCTTTACATGTATCTATGCATATAATGAAGTCTTCATTTGGATCTACAATCCTTAGAATTGGAGCACTGGTTAACAACTGCTTCAATTGATGGAAGCTTCTTTCACATTCTTCTATCCATTGAAATTTATTCCCCTTCCTTTGCAAGGAACTGATGGGGTGAGCTATTCTCGAAAATCCTGCAATGAACCTTCTGTAGTAGCCAACTAGAACCATAAAGGATATGAATTATGTTACATTCTTTGGTGTTGACCATTCTCTAATGGATTCTATCTTAGGATCCACTGCTATCCCATCCTTTGAAATGATATGTCCCAAGTAGTGAATTATGTTTTGATAAAATAAGCACTTGCTCAATTTGGCATACAACTGATGCTCCCTTAGCACTTGCAACACCATCCTCAAATTATGCTCATGATCTTCCTCTGACTTGGAATATACAAGGATTTCATCCAAAAAGAAAATGAAAAACTTGTCTAAATATTCCCAGAAAACACCATTCATTAAGCACATAAAAACAACGGGTGCATTTGATAATCCAAATGGCACCATTGTGAACTCATAATGACCATACATTGTTTTGAAGGCGGTCTTGCTGATGCATTCCTATTTAATCCTTACCTAATGGTATCCCGACATGAGATCAATTTTGAAAATATTCTAGCGTCCTTCAACTAATCAAAGAGATCATCAATCCTTGGTAGAGGATACTTGTTCTTTATAGTCACTTTATTCAACTATCTGAAATCAATGCACGATCTCAATGTTCCATCTTTATTCTTTACGAACAAGACTGAGGCACCCCAAGGTGATACACTTGGGCATATATACCCCTTCTTCAGAAGCTCTTCAAGTTGTATTTGCAACTCCTTCATCTCTGGTGTACTCATTCTGTAAAGAGTCTTTGATACTGGAGCTTCCCCAGGTATCAAATTTATGGAGAAATCAATATCTCTCTTTGAGGGTAGTCCTGGTACCTCCTTGAAAACATCCTCAAAATATTCCAGGACTGCATGATCCTGCAAATTTGGAACCTTATCCTTAGGTGATTCTTCCATATGAGCTGCAAATATTTGACAACCCTTCCTGTAACACTTCTTCAACTGCATTGCTGAAATTTCTCGAACAATAATTTCCCTGGGAATTCCTTGGAATATTCTCTGATTTTCTTCCTCATCCAAGCAAGCAAATGCCTTGTTGCGACAATCTAAGATGGCATGGTTTTGGTCCAACCAATCCATACCAATTAGGCAATCATACGATCTTAAAGGCAAGATGTTCATATATGCCTTGGTACTTATTCCATTCATGCCCACTGGACATGATTTAACCAATTCAACAACTTTCCTCTTGGCTCATGTAGCCAACTGTACTAGCCAATATTTCTCATGATTTCTTCTTGGAAAACATAACCTTTCCACAAATTTAGGATCTATGGAACTATGACTAGATCCTGAGTCTATTAAAATAGTAAAGGAACTGTTATTGATCATACCTTCAACTTCAATCATGTGTGATTGAAACTCAACTTGTTTGTTGTCCAGGGATGCATAGATCCTTGGTACTCTTCTACCCATGTCCTCCTATGTTTCATCTTGATGAACATTGTGAAAAACTCTCACCTTGTCCTTTCTTTGAGGACAATCTCTATACCTATGATCTCCTTTGCAACCCCAACATTCCATAGGTGTCAGCCTTGGCCTTTTCCCACCTACTTCAACCATCCTGGGATCTCTCAAAACTGGCTGTCCTTGAGGACTATTCCTAAACAATGGTGGTTTGTTTCCCTTCTGCCTCTACTCCCTATTAAAATTCTTCTTGTCTTCCCAATATTTTTTTAAATTAGGATTTCCTTTTTGCTGATCAAACAAACATTTTTCTCTCCTTATGGTTTCTTCCATAGTTTTAGGATCATCATACTGGACCTTATCACTGATGAAAGATGGAAGCCCACTCAGATGCCTTTGAATCTTAACTGTCTCATCCTTGATGAAGGGGACATACTTCAACAACTCCAAGAATATTCTTTCATACTCATCAATGGATATTATTCCCATCTTGCATTCAAAGAACTCTTTCATTTTCTTGTCATAATACCTCTTAGTTAAGTACTTCTTTTCAAAATGTCTCTTGAATTACCTCAATGTAAAATTCTTCTCTCTCACGTGCTTTACTTGTACAAGATGATCCCACCATATGGATGCCTTCCCTTTAATTTGGTATATGGAAATTCTTCCCTCTGCATGAGAAGAATAGTTCTGCAGTTGGAAATATTTCCTCATGCCCAACAACCATGCCTCAAAATATTCATCTTTCTTGTGCTCTCCATCAAAAGTAGGAGGTTTGATTTTATTCATTTCACGCTTTAGTTCATCCACTTCAGATATCCTATGATTTATGGTAGGAGATGGACTTGAACTATTGTGTGGCCTCCTTTTGGAATGCCTTTGAGAGTGTTGGTGATGTCTGCTACCACTTCTTCCTCTTCTTTCCTCATCAGGGGTCCCGTGATTCTCTGATTTGCTGGAACCACTCTCCTTATCTAATTTTTTTTAGATTCTTTCCAGGCTCTGCATCATCTTCACATTGAAATATCCTTGTTGCTCCTTGGATCTCGTAAACCTTTTGTTATCTGCTTGGTGCGTTTGGACATATTTTTTCAAATTCTTAATGATTTTCATCATGTTCACTTCCTTATCTATTTATTCTCCATGCCCATTGGAGTTTTTTCCTTCAATTCCCAAATTGACATACATTCCTCTAACTTTATCCTCCAAACTGTAAGCATCTTGTGCCTCCTCCATTTCTCTGTACTATGCAACAAATCGATTCAACTCTGCAAATTGTTAACTTTGCAAAAATGTGCAATCAACCGAATTTTTTTCAGGCTATCAGTCTTTAATAATTTTCTAGAGTAAATTAAACAATCTGATTCAACAGAAAGAATAACAGACTCCATTTTCAGTGGGTATGCATCGATCAAGAATCCCCATGATTCTATCTCTAAGCTCTGTTTTATTATGCAACAATTCACCATTCGATGCTAGCCCTTCTTTCTTCATCCCTTGGTTCACATGTGACCACAACTATGACCCAGTGCTAATGATTTGGGCTCTTATCCAGAGTGTTGAAACTTCAGCTCTGGAGCTTCGAAGGTTTCCCTTTTCTACGCGTCAAAACATATCAGAACAACAAATTGTAGAACGTGCGAAGAACGATGTATCTACGGTCCACATTCCTTGCTACGATCTATGGTGGATAGGAGATTCAGAACTCTGGCTTCGACGGTATCCAAGGAACTCCACAACAAATATCTCAAAGTGTCAAATTGGAAAACTTGCGAAGTAGGGTGGATCAATGGTCCACGATGAATCTAGTGCTTCGACCTTCGAGAGTTCTCAACCCACGTGACCCCACTTTTCCCTGAATTGGATATCCTTCGTAAGTTCTTAAATCACTAACATGTGGCACACATCCCATGTGTCTGCGTCATCCTTGGAAGTGTCAGCACAACCACGCCACTTCGGGACTTTGAGACTTCATAAGATTTTACCTTAGCATTCCTCAAATCCCAAACTCTAAATTTCCGATCTACTTTACCTTTCAGGGCCCACATAGTACAACTATCATCATATAAGAGTGTGACACATGGCCCCACGTGTCTAATTTATTTTGGTCCAACAAGGTCGTCAAAAGTACCATTCTGACTGACACGTGGTAGGACTAAGGAATTCCACATCACCCTGGGTGACGTCACCATGCCACGTCACTTTGGGACTTCGGGCTTCGGGAGATACAAAATATCACAATAGATCCAAATATATCTGAATACAATCACCACACAAGATATATGAAACAACATAGAAAACCACACTTCATTATATCAAACCCTTGAGGTAGGGAAACACCATACAATGGATCCTATTATGGAAGAGATCCTCTCCTATTCACTTGCCTCTTCAAGGGGGATCCTCCTATTGAGCTATATCTCACAATACAATACTTCTCTTCATGTCCCATTACATTGCTTGAACCTCTTTATATAGTGCTACCATCACCTAAGAACATTCTAGAGGAGGAATCTTCTAGAATTAGAACCTTCTAATAAGTCCTCTTACATTTATTATATATAACTACCATAGTGGGCCTTATTTAATAATATAGTGGACCCAGTCCACCTTACATTGAATGGCCTCCACTATTATCACTATGGGCCCTCTGGTCCCCCCCCACTACCTCTCTATCTAACTTAAGCCTTAGCATAACTCATTTCTCCCAAACGTCGAATTCTCAAACATGATGATCTTCTGACACACGTCTCCTTCAACGAACGGTCCAGATTGACTTCAGACTTCAACCAGTTCTTTCTCTAGTGATTATCTTCACTAAACCTTATAGAGTGATAAGTCTCTGAAGTGAGAGATATGGCTCCACGTGTCCTCGTTCATGGACGGTCCATATGAACTACGGGCTTCAGGCCTTCAGGAGTTATTTCTTCACACATTCGTCTTTCTTCCAACATGGTTATCTACTGGAGTGCAGGATATCCTTCCACATGTTCACTTCGACCAATGGTTTGGATCCTCTTCAGGAGTTCTTTACTCAACACTACTTGTTTCCTCTCAGAGTATGAGATTGTTGAATACAGGTATCGTGTGACATGTGTCCCCTGCTTGGATCGACATACATGAATTGCACAAAGTTTTCTCTTTCTTCTCTACATGTGACTAAGAGCTATGACCTCAACTTAACCTTTGGGTGCTTATCTCACTTTTCAAGATCGAAAGTCATGTTTTAATGGACCGTGAAGATCAACGGTCAGGAGTGATTGCAAAAACTCAACTTTCTCATGCTTTAATTTCCTTCACGATCTTCGCAATGTGAATGTGCTCATTCATAGTGGGATCAATATCCACCATTGATCTATTGATCAAGAGAGATCAACGATCCTGAGGGATTGCATAGTATCAACTTTCTCACACTTTAATTTCCTTTGTGATTTCTACAATGGCTCCCCACCGTCGATCTCCCTTCAATGATATTTTACAGTAGTGACTTAATATTTGCTTGATCTGACGGATTATCTTTCTCTCACCCATATCTAATGACTGGAATTTTTGTTTTCCTCTTCTACCCGTTCCTCATCTTTTCTGAGCTTGATTAATGGATCAGATCTATTCCCGCGACCAATCTTACGACTGTGGTATCTTCTCCTTTGTTGCTTCTTGCAAATTCCTCAAAAAAGAAGGGATTCCATGAATATTTAAGTGCTTCGTCCTTCTGCAAATATACTTCCGCGCGCTTTGTTGTCTCAAATGATCTTTTGAGCGTATTGATGTTTCCAGTGCTCCTTTAGCGGACTGCAGAATTCTCTCCAGGATTTGTGAATATGCTTACTTCCGATTATTTCTTCTACGAGACAATATTCTCTAGACTTTCTACACCAAATTTCTTGTTCGTGGCCCATCTAGGTTCTGGGTAGAAACCATGGGATATAAACTTGATGTTTTTCCATTTTGACAACAATTCTTTTCTGAAACATTTTCTTCAGCTTCCATTAATATGGCCCATCCAGGATAAGTGTTGAAACCATGGCTCTGATACCATTTTGTAATGTCCCTAGCCATCACCCTCTGCCGGGTAATGCTACCCAAACAACCTTATCTTTTTCCAAATAGCTCTAATACCAATTTGTGACATCGCTGACCTTAACCAATAGGCCAGGCCATGCCACCAAATAACTTTGCGAAAATATTCACATATAAAAAGTAATAGGAATAAATAGAGATAACATCTGATATTCATATATATTTAGTTACATATCTATATAATGAAATTTTAGATTATACATTAACATTATATACATACACATATTCTTCCAGATTTCTTCTATCATGCAGCTTAATGCAGAAATAACAGTAAAATCATAAATGCAATATTCACAAAAAAAACCATAGATGTAACAACATATATAAATACATAGCATGTAAATGAACAAATAAATGGGTACTTATCTTTTTATCGAGGACCACCAACTGTGTGCATACCTTCCACAAACCTACCAGACTTAGACCACATTGTTGATCACGCTCAACACTGGGTCACCCCCGAGCTGGGACTAAAATCCACTGGAAAAGGGATTCCTAGGCTTGGAAAGGACAACAAGGAAGTCACACAAAACAACATGAAGGATTTTATCTAAGGAGCCACTTATTCCCACAACCCATAGACCCTCATTCCCCACATGCCTATTCCACCCCAAGAGGGTACACCTTCACTATTACAATTCCATCGGCTACTACACCTCCCTTTCCTTGGGCTGCAACAATAGGCTAGACCAAAAGTCTTAGAGTATTGTAGCTACTACGGGACTCCCTCCAGGAGAACTCACTTCCCAAACAAACTCTCTCACCTGGGGAGAGTTTCTCACAGGCCTGACAACCTACCTCTTCAATTCATCTCTTAATTCAAACGGACATAGGTGATGTCAACAACAAAATTCGACTAAAGCACAGGTGATGGTAACAACTGAAAACAGGTAAGGACACAGAATATGGAAGAAAGCCAAGATCAGCCAAGGGATTGTGTTGGAAACAACAACCAACCACTAAGACACTGCATGGGCTTAGGAAAATACAAGTGCATCAGGCTTCCTCGGAAATACATAGGATAACTCCAGTATATTAGTAGGTTACAATGCCACGTACATCAGTGGGGAGTATGGATGACTTCTAGAGTGGCGACCATCACCTGCTTCTCCAGCATCATGAGAATCATGAGGGAACCCCACCAACAAGATGACTTCCCACCTAAAACTGCATGCACCCAGGTTGACACATGTCTCCCTGAAGATGCATGAGATCCACTTAATCCTTGTCCTCCCCTTCCCTAGGAACTTGTAATAGTGAAGGTGTACCCTCCTGGAGTGGAACATGAGTGTGGGGAATGAGGGTATGTGGGTTGTGGGCATAAGTGACTCCTAGGATAAAATACTTCCTGTTGTTCTATGCGACTTCCATGTTTTCCTTGACAAGCCTAAAAATCCCTTGCCTGATGGAGTTTAGTCCCAGCTCGGGGGTGACCCACTGCTGAGCATGATGAGCATCATGGTATAAGGATGGGAGGTTCATGGAAGGTCTGCACGCAGTTGGTGGTCCTCAATTAAATGATAAGTACCCATTTCTCTTTTCATTTACATGCTATGTATTTATATATGTTGTTACATCTATGGTTTTGTTTGTGATTACTGCATGTATGCTTTTACTGTTATTTCTACATTAAGCTGTGTGATAACAGAACTCCACAAGAATATGTGTATGTACAAAATGTTAATGTCTAATCTAAAATTGCATTAGATAGGTATGTAAATAAATATATATGAATATCGAATGTTATATCTATTTATTCATGTTAAGTTTTATATGTGAATATTTTCGCAAAGTTATTTGGTGGCATGGCCCGGCCTGTTGGTTAAGGCTAGTGATGTCATGAATTTGTTGGATTACTGAGAGGGGGGGTGAATCAGTAATAACGTAATTATAATCCTTTTTCTTCAAATGTTATATCAATGTAGAATTATTATCCAATAATGAGCAGTAATAAA
>JZKD02S2224311.1:173618-194954 GCA_000966675.3 Picea glauca
CCACAATTAAGCATGGGTTCTCTTACTCCACAAAGCGTCTTCCCGTGAGGGATTTCACCATAAGGGGACCACTTTGGAGTTCATCCATATTTACTTCTTATCAAGCATGAAAAAAAAATAATGAGTCATATTTACATCAAACACTATTGGGTCCATTACCCAAAACGTTGTGCTACGGATCTTCAAGGGTTGACATCAATGACAACCAACCTTTATCAACAGAATTGGTATCAGAGCTAGTTGGAAAAATATAAGTTTTTTTGGGTAGCATTACCCGACAGAGGTTGATGGCCAAGGACGTTACATTAAATATGCACTAGAATAGTTGCAACTTACTACAACACAACAAAAATAGAAGGAACAACAACAACAAACTTCTCATGAAAGAACAGTTCCAGAACAAGAGGTCGTTAAGATCATAGCTATGGAAAATGAAAATATTTGTATCACCTAGGGGATGATCCAGGTATATGAAGATGCAATGTAGAATCCACTTAAGGATATATATCACCTGGACTTGGAATTGCCCAAGATTCCAACTAAAGCATTGTACAAACTACAAATAAGTGACACGCAGGAAATTCAATCAAGCACCCATGTAAATGCTACAAGTTTACTATCGGCCAATCAAGTAAGTAAGACACTAGATATGACACTTATCTAGGTGCAATTCGAGAGGGAAAAAACAAAGAAACGTGCTAGAATAATAGAGAAACAAGTTGAAGAAGTGTTCAAAACTATTTCTGACAACGCACAAGGAGAGAATATACCCACATAGGGTAAAATTGACAAAATAACACAAGATATGGAGGATTATAGAGCCCACATTATAGATTTAATGGAACTCTTAGTACCTACTACTCCACCAGAATTAAGAACACAAAGGGAGAAGAAGGCTACAGGGCATACATAAAGTATTGCGCTGAAAATATAGGAAATCACAGAGTTGTATAATAAGAGCATGTAGTTATGGAAAAATCTTCAGGAGGATGGGAAACTACAAGAGTTAGAACAAAAAGAAGAAGGTATAAATACTTTGATGCAAGAAATGAAACAGAAGGATAAAGTGATGAAAATACCAAACAGACTGAAAAGTATGAAAGAGATGAAGAATTTGCAGGTAGATCTATACAAGCAGATAAGAAGTTAAGGTAGGCTCAATTAGAACCACTAAAAGAAGGTGCAAAAAAAATGCTTACTTATATTGATGCAACAAAGGGTCATATTGAACAAATTATCTTAGAGAGTGGGGAATTTTTGAAGGAGCATATCACTACGCAAATTCTGGAGACTATAGTAGAAACACGTGCGGAAGTAAAATATCGAGCTGAATAAATTACAAGCAGGCTTCAGGCGCTCAAGAGGTCAGCATAGGAATCATACACTACTTGAGTGGCTTAGGACAAGCCACAGGTCAGTGTTGGGGGCATGTTGGCGCATGCCATTTTGGGGAAAATCACAGTAATTAATGAAGGAAGTTAGGAAATGGACTAGAAAAGGAGTGTGCATCGAAAAACAGGAAAAACAAGCACCGAAAAACTAGGAAAGTCAAATAAAGGAATAAAGACACTGATCAATGAGGAAAAAAGTTGGATTGTGGACTAGCCGCGATCAGAGAGTTAGAAAATGGACAAACCTAATCAAACTAGGGTTAATGGGTTAAGGTTTTGGTCATTTTTGTAATGGGTAATTTACCCTTTTTGTAATATAAATATGTATTGTGAGATAGCGGAGAGAGATCTAGAGAGACTGAATATTGATTTATGTATGATGAATAGAGAGACAAATAGACAAAGATATGAATTGTAATCGAGGGTAAGGTCACAATATGTGGAGCTTAGTGTGATCTTGTCAGCCTCAATTGTAATGTGCGTGGTGCTATAACCTTGATGCAGAATAATAAAAGAGACAATAAAGCTAGATCTTTGTGGACATAGCCTAGGGGAGTGAACCACGAAAAATTTGTGTCTCTGTGTGGAATGTTTGTCTTATTTCTTTCAATTTTTAAGTTATGATGAATTAATAAATCTGTTAATAGTAAAATGAAATGCACATTAGAATGATAGGATATTTACTACAGAGTAAAATATAATGAATGTATATGATTATTGATTGGTAGATCTACAATATAATGATGTGTTGATGTAATAGAATAATAGATATAATATTTTTTTACGTATAAATAATGTCTCTCATCCCCACAAAAGTCTCCTTTCCAATATTGCAGACCTCTGGGTCCTACTGTCACCCATAAGCCATCTTGGGTGAGACTGCATTGTGCACTATGTGCATAGTGTTTCCTTCTGGTCTCCAGAAGGGTTGATGGTTTGCAAGGTTTTATTGGAAACCTAAAGTAGAACATGGGTCATCCCAAGAAATGTCCAACAACTATGTTTAGATATCAGGTTTGAGCAGAGAGCTATGAAGATAATTTGCGACAATCAAAGAACAATATTTATGGAAAAGAACCCAACTTGTCCTTCCAAGACTAAGAACATTGATGTATAATAACATTTAGAGACATGGTGGAAAGCAACAAGGTGTTGTTGGAGAAAGTAGACACGTTGGAAAACATAGTGGACTCTTTGACCAAGTTTGTGAGTGTTGTGAAGTTATATTGGTGCAGAGAGGCAATGGACAATGTTTCCCTGGGTTTGTGAATGAGAGTTTATAAATCTCTCGGTTTCAACAAAGAAGACAAGAAGTGAGATAATGTTGGGTTTTAATATTATTTATAGTGAAATTCTAGTTGAGGTGGATCGACTGATAGTGAAATTCGAAGGTTTAGGTGGTTTGACCAGGTAAATTCGAATTCGAAGAAATCAATAGCAATTCTAAGAGGTCAATCGACAAGAGGTCGAAAGGTGGGGACATGGTAACTGACTGAATACCAAATGGAGGTCAACTGGTCATCTACTGGTAAACCGACTTAGATACGATTATAAAAGAATCCTAAGATTCAAAGGATTTGTAGCCAATAATATGCGTGGATCTGTAACCATTTTTGGTTTTTCCTACTGTAAATCCTATAAATAAGGTGTGTTGTAATGCTGTAAAATGAATCTTTTAAGAGAAATCGTTTTATAGGTCGTTGATCATGTAGATGTAAGTTGAATTGGCTACAAGGTTTTTCTTGTGTAAATAAAGAATGTATGATGTTGATTGTGTCTTATGTGTAGACCAAGATTAGGCATGTAACCTTTTATTCTAAATGAGTAAGACAACAAGAGAGAAACACTCTCAAGGAATGTTGGTTTTCCCGTTTGGGTTTCCAAGGTAAATCTTTTGTGTATTGTGTGTTTACTTTGTCATTTACTTTCTTGATTAAATATTTCTTCCTCTCTTTTGCTAGGTCTAGAGTGGAAGTGTTTCTCATTTCCTAATAAGAAACAAAAAATATCAGAGATGAATCATCAACACATATGAGACACAAATTTTAGTTATGTAACCTTGTTAACTTCAAAAATTCTGAGGGAAAAAACCATCCCTCCCAACCAGTACAATATCACCAAATCTCAGGATAACCTTGTCCTCTCAACCAATACAAATATCACCAAAATATGAGGACAACATTTTCCTTCAATAACCATACAAATTATAAAATAAAACCACGACCAATATACTAGAAATATTTTCTGCCCACAAATCTCCTGTAGACCTCATGTACGACCTGTTGATGTTCCCTGTCAGCCCTTTATGGACCCACACCTTCCCAATAAGATCTATATAGATATACATGATTGTTACCACTGCAACCCGCATATATATGCGACTGCCCTCACTATAACCCACGTACGTACACTATTGTTCCCACTGAAACCCATGTACATGCATGAAAAATTGTACAAACCCTTCTGTACGATTCACTCCACTCGCACAATTTCTTCCTTTTGTGGTTGCTTCTCTCTCCCACATGTGTGGTGTGATTTTCTTTGCCAATAAAAGAAAATATGAAGTCTTCAATCGTAGGCCATATTTTCCACCATGTAGAATTTCCCTTTGCTAAAAACACCAAGCCACCTAGCACAAGTGCAGACTCACTTATGCTAATTCCATTCTTCCACAATGATCATATGTCACAATGAACTCTCTCCTTTATATGAAAGTCCAATAAGTGAGTTTAGTTACCCCTTATAAACTCAACAATTAATTAGAATATTTTATTCCTCTTTGTGGTTGTGACACCCAATCATAAGCCCACAAATCGCATCATCTTGCCCATGAGGCCCTAGCCTCATTCCAGAGTTTATTTTGTTGAAATGAAAGGCTAATCTGGTGCCAATGAATATTCCCACATGCCTGAAACCTTTGGCCTCTTGTGGGAATACCTAAAGAAGATACAACAAACAACACTCCATGTTAGTGAGGGAGGTATCCCATCCATCATCATTTGGATGTACCTCTATCTCTCATATTGGAAGTGAATCTGTCTCCTCCACCATAGTTTCACTCCAATCCTCCTGGCTGACATCTTCCTCTGTCACTGAAGAAAATACATCTCTCTATTCATCCTGAATGGATACATCCTGGGTAACTGAAGAAAATCTTGTTGTCCAATCTATCTCACTGGTTACTCCCTTTGTGACTGAAGCAAATCCTACTCTCTTGTCCTCTTGATTTACTGCCTCCTTTTTCACTATAGAAAAACCTGTTGAAACAAAAACAATCCTCCATGGAGGGCACATAGATCCTAGAAGCCTCCTGCCTTTGTACCTCTTGTCTAGACTCCTCAACCCATGGAACATGTCTGTCAGTCCTACAAGATTCCTCTCTCCCACCTGAAACTAAGGGGGAAATCCCTTTGGATTCATGACTCTCCCTTTGAGACAATTGGATTCATTTATTTTAAATCGAACTGCCTCTAAAACCTGACTTCCGCTCAGTATGCACGACCTCCAGAGCCATCTATTTCCTCTGAACCTACTGCCCTCCTATGAAGTCTAGTCTCCTATGAATAGTCCTGGGAGGCTGCTCCTCCCTACTGTATCCTAATTTTTGACTCCTTATGAAATTTGTCTTCCTCTGATTCGACACTACATATGGGGATACCTGCCTCACCACTGGTGGAGACACATGATCCCTCTGTGCTATTGGTGGGGCCACCTGCCTCACCACTGGTGGAGCCACCTACTCCCTTTGTGCTACTGGTGGAGCCACCTTCCTCACCAATAATGGATCCACTTTCTCATCCTCATCTATCTCTCTACTCCTATTGGCCACAACACACATAGGCCAATCCCTCAACCTATATAGGTTTCCCTCCCTAAATCCAAGAATCACCGCTGATATGAAACTAGATCATATGGGCACAAACAACACCTATCTCTTTCAAAACAATATGTGGTGTCCCTTTATCCCAGTATTCGAGACTGAGAGGAAAATATTCCTGAGTTTTGGCACCCACAACACATTCAACACCCACACCACCTCTCATGACTCGAATCAGAATGATATTGTACCACATCCTCATATTTCATGCTTGACTCTCGTGTCAAGATCCACACATAAGTCTAAGTCAGTCTCTGTGAAAGTGTCAAGTAACTCTCTAGCACCTGTTATATGGAAATATGCTCATCTATCCACCAACCAAGTCCCCTACTGGAGACTGTACCTGAAAGGGAGAAGACCAACAAGATCTCCCTTTGGAACATGTACGCAACCTCATCAAGCTTTGTTGATGATGCCTGCTACCATCTTCCCCTTTCTCTCCATTATGGACACTATGAATCACAATGCCCAAATTCATGACACTAAAAACATATGATCTTACTAAGATCTTTCCTCCACCTACGTTCTAGAGATTCTTCTCTCTCAAGAGAATCCCTTATCCCAAGAGAACCTCTCCTTCCCAGAGAACCTTTTTTTCCCTTCCTGGTGCAGGCTGCAAGGAATCGGTTCTCATCACTGCTACTCTTCGCAATACCATCCATATCATCCTTGGACACCAATCGAGTCTCCTCCTAGATACAATTAGTCCAAATTCTATCAAATTCAGGAATCTTGTCTCATGCACATATCCCCTGCACAAATGGTTCCCAAGACATGGGAAGACCTATCAACGACACATTCACCAACTCAACATCCTCCACCTTATCACCAATTGTCACAAACTGATCTCGTATCTGTGTAATATTCATAAGATATTTCACAACCATGTCCTCATTGGACATCCTGACAATGTGAATTTGATGCTTCAAATGAAATCCCTACCTATATTCCCATTTTGGTATAGACCTACCATAGAATCATACATCTCCTTGGAAAATGTATTCTCATTAATGTGAGGAATAAAGTGATCCTTCATGGACATTAGCAACACTCGATTGGCCTTCACTTCCCTCTTCTTGTGGAATGTCAAATCTATTGGATCAGTTGGGTTAGGAACCACATCCTCAACATACTCTTTGAGGTCATTCTCCTCCAACAAGAGAATAACCCTAGCCTTCCAATCCTGGAAGTTTATTTCCCCTTCCAACCTATCCTCAAGTTTCAATGTGTTCACCATATTGACCTAGCTGGAACAAGAAAAAGAAAAACACTCCTCTAGTGTTGTAGCCAACAAGTTTGTCTCAAGATGATCCCCTTCTCTTCAAATCCCAAGATCAGATACCAGGTCAATTTTCACAGACACTCTTATGTGTCTATTTTTCATATATGAAAATTGCTTCATAGTGATATAACAATAAAACCTTAGTTGTTATCACTAAAAGTTTTTACACTAAAAATAATTGTTTGAAATTACATGTAGAGGAAACACAAAATATCAAAGATGAATCATCAACACATGAGACACAGATTTCAGTTCTGTAACCTTGTGAAATTCATAAATTTTGAGGGAAAAAACTAGCCCTCCTGTTGAGATCAATTCCTACTACCTAAATATCCTTTCCCGTTCTATTTTCCCAACTTCCTTTTTCCATTTATTTTCCCTCTTCTATACCTACCCTTTTTCCCCTTTTTATTTTTCCCTTCTTCTATCCCTTTCTAGTTACCATAATTAGTCGTATTTCAAAAATCGATGGGTTCATAGGTTGATGGGTTTTCATTTCCATTCATGTTCCTGTGTCATGAGTCCAACCAACTACCTTGTTATAATATACTTAACCATTTTTTTCAACTTCACAGTTTCATGGATTCAAGCCTTCATCTTCCAAGTTCCGTGATCCCCACTTTGCACCCAAAGGTTCGTGATCTACATTATGACCGCTAGACTTGTCACGGGTACCGATCTCCTAAGTATTTCATTTGTCCTGCAAACAAGTCCGACTGACCGCTTTGCAACACTTAGCTTATTTTTGATCATTCATACCGTGGGTTGGCAGGTTCATGAAAAAATCCATATTCAAAATTGTTCTAGTCCGTCCCTACCATCTTCATGCTTTTCCCAATATGCATTAAGTATGGTTTAATGAAAATAACTGATCGTACATGCTCTGAACAATATCGTCATTAATAGCAAAGGGATCAATGATATTTCTCATTAAATTGCATTAAATCACTATTTGTCAAAGGTTATATTATTGTCATCTCTCTGGAAAAATTCATTTCAAGTTATTATCTAGCTGAAAGAATACTCTCATCAAACATTGGAAGAAATATCTAGACAACATTTCTGTGGTGATATTCTACATATTTTTGTTCATGAAGACAAAAACTTTCAGTGGTCCAGAGCATATCCATATTACTCCTCTCCTCCTGCATCGAAATATGCAATATGGACATCTGGAATTTCTCACGCAGGATGTGTTCCCGAGGTCTTTGACTGTAAAGATTTTGTTGCATGGTGTGTGGAGAAGTACGTGTCGAGCCAAAGGATTATACAACTCCAAGTTCATTCTCCATTTTCCCTTTCACCGCAAGTATTTCGTAGGATCTTGAATCTTCTAGAGCCAATGCTTACCTTCAAAGGATAAGACTACAAAGATTTCTTGAAGAGACATAAAAATGGCCTTGACCTCTTGCCTGAATATTTTGAGAATCCTGCATCTATTCTAGAAGACATAACCAGGATTAAGGTCGACTCTTTTAAAAACCCCTTTCAGGAAATCACTTGGTTGTTTACCAAGTTGACAGGTTAGGAAAGAACTACTACCATTTCTTGCGTGATTCTTTATATTTTGTATTTTACAATAAAATAACAAACCATCTTTGACTGGGGAAAATTGATTTCTATTGAAATCACGTCCCAGTTAACACACTACAAAAAGGATAACAAATTCTTTATGGCATCATATCCAATATTCTATATAGTGTATTGTTGTAGATTCCTAAAATTGACCATAAGTAAGAGGGTGAATTGTGAAACATATTTGATTACCTTGTGGTATTAGGCATTATGGAGACATAATACCCCTTTATATTTTTATGAAGTCTATAATGATTTTGTTTCAGTCTTCAAGAGGTTGTTGTTGGGAGAGAATAATTCAAGGATATCTGAACAAGATAACAAATTTATAGATAAAATAGGAACGATAGATCAAATGGAGAATCACAGTGTCATAAGGATATTATGTTCCAAACAAAATTCTTCTTTTCTCTTGTATCGTATATCTGATAAATTATTCATCACATAAGTGGCAAGGAAATACAATTTCTGGCTGCATGTTTTCCACAAAAAAAGGAAAATTCAATTCATCCCCTTGCCATGGAATATTATATATTTCATATTTAGAAACATAAATAAAATTGACGAGTTTGCGAATCACTTCAACAATGTCAATATAGAGTATGCTAAAAAAATAAAGGGGTTTGATCCTCAAAAAATCTTTGTGGAACATATGTTGTCAGTAGGATTCAAAAACTTGTTCACTCATACTATATTGAATGAAGAAGAATATAAAACCCAAAGTTCTCTTATACACAATGTTGGTGACTTAGAAACAATACTCATTACTAATGAGTTTTATAAGCAAAAAGGAAAGGGTCCCAATGAAAGGAGCGCCCAGTCTCCAGTTGTTACTCCTAAAACTACTACATCCCGGAGAAATGCTCCAATGACTCAACCAATTAGGAATATTTCCAACAATATTTCAAGGGGTGGAGGAGAGAAGAACCCCCCCCTTGAAAAATTGAGAACTCACATAATCTCTCTGTGAGAAAAAAGAGGAAGAATGTAGTGCAAGAGGAAGAAGACAATCTCATATAAAATGACATCAATAGCTTCTCTCTTGAAGACATGGAGCTTGAGGTAGATATTGAGAAAATGTTTCCCACAATTGATCAGCCGGGAAATATGCCCCAAAAAAATTCATCATTAGAGATTGTTGCAGATGAGACCTTCAGTGAAGAAGAGTCATTTACTTTCCAAAGTGTTTTTTTTATAAGGAATATAAAAAGTTGATTATAGAAAGAGGTGATCAGAAAAATAAGAAGGGAAAATCTCGCTCAAAGGTTGACCTAGAAGATATGTGGTCATCCCAAATATCTAAAATTAACAAAGAAATAGGGGATGCTCTTGGTGATTCTATTGGTGGTCTGGAAGCAGAAAATACTAAGTTAAAAGAAAAGATTAGAGAGTTGGAAAATGCCTTGATGCTTCTTCCAATCCTTGCAATTCCTTTGTCAATGGTCAAACCAACCACACCCTACATTAAATTGAAAGGATATTCAAGTCTACTCACATCGGTCCAAAGTTATGTAGAAAATAATATTAAGAAGAGAATTTCACTAATAACAGAAGCGTGGGAAGTATAAAAAAATATTGTTTCTTTTGGCTCAAGGGAACATACTTTTCATGATTATTTTCAAGAAGATTTGAAGAACAACGAAGGTTTTTACATTGATGTTGTTTTACCATTTGGAATTAAAATCTCAAACATGATAGAAATAAAAAAGAAGAGAGGAGGACCTTCCTTGCCCAAGTCTAATAAAACAACTAAATGTTTGTTAGAAGGAAAAGACTAAGAATTTTAGTAACGTTGTTCAAGTATGTAGTGAAGCCATACTAAAAAATGAATAATTGTTCAAAATACTCACAAAGATAGACCTAGCGAGAGGTACTAATGAGGTAAAATACCCTAAATTAATTCTCAACTCAATGTTTCTAAGAAAGCAACAATTTGACGAACAAGTTGAGATATTTAAGGGGTTATCAACTGAAATTTTTTATAGCATACTTCAATATAATGAAGAAGAAATAGTCAATTGGCTAGTGTATTATTCCCTTAAAAATAAAGATATTGAGGAAGTGATACATGGTATTTGTCTTGACTTAAGAGATTTGGAAGGTGAATTATTCAACATTAAAATCAAACATGAGATAAACGTCGCACCAATGAAAAACTACATTGAAGATTGGTTCAAAAATGAAAATGACAAATTAACCAAAGAAGGGAAAGAAACAGTTGAGACGGTTCCTTTAATTGTCAATGAAGACAATAAAAGGACATAAAAAAGAAACTAAAAAATGAGAGATACCATCATAGTAAGTTTATCCTGATCACATCTTTCTTTCTTTATCAGTTCTTTCATCCAGTTACTCTGCTTCTTTGACTAGAAAGGTTTAACAAAAGTCTGATAACTTCTCCCTGTCTTCTTTTTAGGTATTTCTACTCTATTGTTTCCTTCCATCCTCCTTATCCAGTTTAATTCTTGTTTATATTTTCTTTATGGTCCACGAGATCCCCAATCCCAGTCCTAAGGACAAACACATTTAAATTTCAAGGCTTTTTAACAGACTATATATCTTTCAGAAATCCCAAGAGAACTATTTTGGGATCAGTTTTGACTGTACTTTGTAACTCTAAGTTTTTAGTATAAAGTATTTGAGATTGATCCATAATTATCTTTATTTGATCTCCTCGTGTGTTTACTCTATTAAAGTTATATTATGCGTGCATACCATCTTCTTTTATTTTATGTGATCATAAATCTTTAGTTTAACTATGATGGATGTGAGGAATTTTCTTTTGTCTTTTTCAAATATATAATGTGTGTGGCTCCTGGTAATCTGTCAGGAAATTCTTTTTGAAAACAAAAAATCTTTTATTTTAATGCAATTTTTATCTTTCTTTGAACGTCACAATGGATTTTTTCAGAGTCCTACATTACTCTCAAAATTTAGAATCCCATGAAACTCTTGAAATTAAAGAGTACCACCTCTATAAAAACACAGAGGGATTCATATCCCTGTGAGGTTTTCTTTTCATTCCTAACATATTCAAGCATCAACACCTCCCAACCAGTATAATATCACCAAAGATAATGCCAACCTTGTCCTCTCATCCACTACAAATATCATCTAAATGTGAGTAAAACCTTGTCCTCCAATAACCATACAAATCAGAAAACCAAACCTCAAAAAATATCCTAAAAATATCATCTTCCCACAAATATGTTGTAGAACTCCTGTATGACTTGTCGACATCACCTGTCATCCATGCAAACTGACTGTTCCCACTTCAAACTGGGTATGTATAGGATTGTCCCCACTGAAACTTGTGTATGTACGTGACAGTTCCCACTGAAACCCGTGTACATGCACGAAAACATTTATGGACCCTGTTATCTCCTAGAGTTTACTCTTGAATCCAATAAAGTAAATCCTAGTCACCTCAAAAGATAATAGTTTGTATTTGGTTGATGAATCAAATAACTGGGGTTGGGATATTAAAATGAATGATAACTCTCATAATCATCTACTACATATCATGTATTGAAGGAATGTGAGGTCAACGTTCATAGATTTTAAATCAATTAGGTGAAAGAGGGAAGAAAGGAGAAACACAAATGTAAATATATTAATTTCACAAGTTGTTCGATCAATACATTCACAGGATTGAATATTCTATAACCAAAAATATTTGCAATTATGAATTTGAAATACTTGAATGAAATTTATGAAATATAGGAAATCACAGTAAAGATTTACTGTTCAAGAATATAAACTTCATGGACCATAAATGTATGCTACATCAATAATCATCTCATGCAAATAGAAAAGAAAAATATTTATGAACACACGAGACACAATCTGATGCTAAACTCACATGATTTCTTCAGTAACGAAAGACATTCATTAAGTCAGTAGTTCTGTATAAGATATATCTTTACAACCAATTTTATGAACCTGAAACTCAACCCTTTCTTCAATTTTCATTTTTCCTTTTATAGATACTTAAAAACAAAAATAACATCTATAGACATCATAATCGGATTTCCTAATTTGGAGCATGAAATATGATTTTTAGTTCCAGATCCACTTTCTAATATTTTCTCTTTAACCACCTCCTATCTTAGATTTTGATCTTATCTTTTGCATATACAAACTTTAGAAAGCAGATAGGCATATGAATGATGGTTGTTAAAAGGATCAACAACTTTCTAGAAACACTACATATTTGGAATTCACAAAATAATGAAAAACTGTCATTCTCATAAGTTCCGGTAATTCTTTTGAGTTTTCCTATGTAGAATTCACTACTAGAAGTCCAGTCTTCAAAATTTTGAATCAACTTCTAGAGTCACCCTTCCAAAAAATTGATCTATTTTTTCTATGCAATCCTTGATAGCATTTGGTACTTACCTTTGGAAATCTCTGTATTTCTCCTCATAGAACATGTTGAATAACTTCTGCAAGAAACTTGAGGTTGTCCCTATTTTGATTCCTAAGTTTCCCTTGCAACCAATTTCTTTTCAATTTAATGCCCTGTCTAAACAACTTACCATTGTTTTTCTATATCTTCTGAGCACAAGTACACAACTTATTATGTTTGCTAGAAAAATTGTCTTTCTTTTTCATGACCTTCTTATTATGCTTACTCAACATAATGTTTTCATTTTTGAGGTGCTTGATAAAGATACTAAACTTCTTCAACTTTTTCTAAAGATTCCTTATATTCCTGTACCCTTTATTTGTGCTTGTCTGTGTCATTGTAACTGGTTCCTGTACTGGAAACTCCCTATAATTCTCATTCTTTTCCGGCTCAGGATATTCACTATCTGAATATGGTAATTTTAATACTTGGATGGGATGAAACCACATGTTCCTCTGTAGCTATTTTAGTTATATCATGTGCATTTTCTTCAATTTGAAGAGAACTTTGAAGTTACAAATTTTCCAATTCCAAGGATTGAATGGATTCTTCAGGTTTAGGAATGCTCTTCTCTGTTTTTCTTTCCTCATCCTCTAGAAAGGATCCTTCTAAATCGTCTTCTACAATGAGGACTATGTTATTCAAAGTAGGGTTTGCAATCGATTTTGCATTTAACCTCAATTTATTGGTTATACGGGTATGTGGTTGTATAGATACCTTTTCCTCTAGAATTTTTTGTTTTTCTTTCTGAGAGTATTTCCCAAATCCTTTTTTAACTATCATTTCACTCGAAGGATTCTCAATGAATGGATCAGTAGTAATTGGATCAATATTATATTTTCTTCTCCTTTTCATGTTATATATCCTCTTAACTTCAAGAAATGGACTTCTTTGGTTGAGGATAGATTTTGTTGCATCTTTTCATGTGCTCCTTTCTTTATAGGTAATCCTTCTTGCAACTCTCCTAATCATCATTGTGAATGTTTTTATTTCCTGTTCTATAGAAGAAGACCCGATAACCATACATCTAGGGTTTTTGAGAATTTTAATTCTTTCAATGGGGGTATCTGCTTCTGTAGCCTGAGGTTTTTGAATTTTTTCTTTAAATCCAACCAATAAATGTTCCCAAGTACTTTGTTTTTTGTTCAAATCCTCCATGATAAAAAATTTGATTAAAACCTAGTGGATGACACTGTGTTTGGTGTTTTCTGGATGAGTTTGAACCCTAACTGACATTTTTGTTAAGATTTTTAATAAAAAGAAAGGAAGACTCATTCTCCTTTCAACCGTGAAATGCAGTAAAAATATTATGTGATACATCAAAGTAATATTATATACACCTTCACAAGTAATGTACCTGTTAACCTTCTTCAATAGTTCGCCCATTCATCCTTGAGCCAACTCCTCAGAATGCATTTTCTCTAGGTAGGGTTTTGATGCTTTGGATTTAAAAACTAATTGGTTTATGTATGGGTAATGTTTTGGTTCTTAAACCATTTTTATCCATCCATGGGTAAATTAGCAGCAGCTATAATGGACGCCTATGAAACCTATAGAGTCAAATATCCAAGTTTGACTTTGCTGCCATCGATTTTTTCTGGAAATGCTCTGGTGACCTCTGGATTATATCCTCAAAGTTTTTCACATAGAGAGAACCAACCATCTTGTTTGAATTGATTAACGAACTCAGAATATGGTCCTATTAGCCTAATTCCTTCTGTTTCCACACGTACAACATTTCCTCCTTTACCCATTTCCTACAAACTACAAATTTTGTCTTTCTAACTCGCTAAGCCGATAGTTAGAAGAACTAGTGGATATGGTTAAAGTTTAAGGTAAGAAAAGGGTATAAAAATGCATCATTTTTAAACACTACAACTGATATGCATCAAATTCACATCATGAATGTGCAATCATTATAGTGATTGGGCGGTGTGGATAACTAATTTTGAAATTTAGAAGTCAAATATCGTGGATGATTTGTCAGAGGATATAACTATCAATATCGGGATCTACTATCGTATGATAACCTTTCAAGTGAATCACCAACTGAGATATGCATGACTTATTCAATATAATTATAACCTTTAATTACCTATTAAACCCTAATGTAGAACTTCTAGTATTGACAATTCACTATTGAATGTTCATAAATTTCGCTATTGGATGTTCATAAATTCAACAAAGGTAACAATTTTTTATTTTGTAACTTTTCTATTGGGAAACCATGATTTTCGTAAAACAAACTGACTTTTTGATCTGAATGTGAATCATGAAAGACACCCCTTAAGACTTATTATAAAATCTTGTAAATTTTTACAATAGACTAGAACAAACAAACCAAACTAACTCAAACAGACCATACTAACTCAATAGAACTTTGAAAAAGGTAAGAAAAAAATTAAAATTTTTATCTCTGCAAATTAGGTGCAAACACCTGTCTCAAACTGGGGATGGAGTCCTTCTTGTGAGGCACCAAGAAATTTCTGACCAAGTTCCTTCTTCCAAACTTGTTCTACAAAACTATAACCAACTGCTTTTTTTATTAAATAATATAGGATGAAGACATATTGAATACTACCAACCAAGCTGACCAACCAAACTGAAGAAAATTGAAAAATGATTCTGATAAGAAACTCTATAATAGTTCTTTTTCATTGGGCTATGGAGTATTTATTCATTTAATATATTTCAAACCGTACTGATATTTATAGTGAATTTAAGCCACCAACAACTTTAGTAAAATAAATGTTTGAGAAAGTGCACATTCACAGGGCCTTCAAATAGATCTCCACCTTCAATATTTTGTAGAATAAAAGTGTTATTTTCCAGAAATTTTGTAACCTTAAATGGACCAAACCAAAGATAATCAAACTTACCATGTTTTCCCTTATAATATCTTCTATCATCCCACCTTAAGACTAGATCCCTTGCGATAAAATTATCTTTCTTTGTCTTCCTGTCAAAAATGGCTTTGAATTTGTTCTGATAGATCTGAGCCTTTTCATTCAACAATTCTCTGGTTTGTTGTACTTCTATCAATTGACAAATCCTTCTTTGCATATCATTTGGTTCTTCATCTTCATCCCGCAAAAAATTCATTACTAGAAAGCCCAACTGAACAAGAAAAATTACATCAGTTCCCTACACCAATTGAAAGGGGGAGGTTCCAATGGACTTTTTGGTGTTTATCCTGTCAGCCCACAATACATAATTTAACTTGGAATCCTAGGCCTTCTTGTTTTCTACTAGAAATGTTTTTATGATCCTCACTAGAATTTTATTTGAATATTTGTCTAACCCATTTCCATGTGGGTAGTATGATGTTGAATGTTTAAGAGTAATGTTTCACTTATTACAAAAATTGACCATAGGAATAGACTTGAAGGCTAGAGCATTGTCAGGAACAATCTTCTCAGGGAACCCAAATCTAGACAAAATGTTTTCTTCCAGGAAATTGATAATTGCCTTGTTTGTTGCGTTCCTGGTTAGAATAACTTCTATCCACTTTGTAAAATAGTCTGTGGCTATGAGGATCCACCTATGTTGTCCACTTGAGTGAGGATATATCTCGCCTATAAAATCCAGTTCCCACTACTGAAAAGGGCCATTCACCACAATAGGCTTCAAAGGTAGGGGATTTAATTTATTCCTTCCAGAAAATATTTGACACTCAACACAAACCCTAACCTTGGAAAAACCATATGTGAATAATGCGGGACAATAATAGCTAGCCCTCATAATTTTATGTTTTGTGGCCTTCCAAAAATGATGACCTCCACACTAAACTTTATGGAATTTTGAGATTACCTTATAGGATTCTTATTCATCATTAAATTTAAGTAACACACCACCAAGGATCTGTTGTTTTTCTTCATATAAGATATGATCGATATATTATTACAATGATGAGTGTTCCATATATAGGAACACATATGGTGAACATCCATGAGAGGATGTGTCCCTTGAATAACCAATAACTATTTATTATTATTATTAACTTATTATATATGATATTAATAATCAATAATTATAGTATTAATTATTATTCTAAGAGAATGTCTTCCTGATGTTGTCCAAACATCAACACTCCCTCTCAATGAGGGAGACATTCTGCAACATGCCAAGATTGTATTTGAGGTATACAAACTTCACCCTAGACTCATGACACTTGTCTGTCAGTATTGGGAGACATCTCTTTCCCACTTGAACCAAGGAGAAACTCCTTCTCTGACTCTCTCTTTGAGCCAATTAACTCTCTCTAATATTAGCTCACTTTGGGTCTGTTGTCGCAAGAGTTAACTCTAGCCTATAATATAGCCAAGCCTTAGCACATTTTTAATGAGATAATAAATCATTTCTCGAAACTTGACTTGGGTTGCTGCAAGCCAATCCCCAAGGTAAACTGAAACCTACTTTAGAGTGTGTTTTTGACCTAATACACTCAGAGAGGGCTCTCTCAATAGCCAAAGTCTCTTTACTCAAAGAATATTCAGTAATCATAGTAAGAAGGCCAGATTTCTTATAACACAAGACATTTTGATAAGGTTGGTGGTTGCACAGATTTCAAAAGGCCTATTGGGCAATGGAGTCAAGTGAAAACCAAAGAAAAGGGGTAATAGCAGTGATCATGTTACTTGAGGGAAATGAGGCAAAGTAAGTCTATCTTTCAGCAATCGATAATCAAGATATGGTAGCAGAAAAGAAAAGGAAAAGACCATCACAGTGAAAGAATCTAACAAGGATGAATTTTCACTACAACTTTAGAGGAAAAAGAATGGAGGCTAATGACTAGGTGAAGAGCACTAATCTTGAGTGAATTTTGACTAGTCATCATTGAAACACAACACATATCAACCATGTGTAAGGAGCATGCAAAATGAATTCCAAACAAATTTTAACTCAGTTGATAAAAGAAGAGATAGAAAATATGAATGTAACAAGATGGTGAACATACTGAAGGAATCAACCATGATGAATCTCACATATCAAGTGAACACATGTCTCCAACATTACTCTATTCCAGATCTTCAAAATAACTCAATTTTCAATAGAAGCCCTCTTCAAAAGAGGCCCCCCCCCTTTCTCTCATCAAAGATATATACAATATATAAGATTTCAATATATAACAGATGAGAAACTACCTGAAACTGACTGAGAAACGATCTGGCAGTTGTTTAACTGAAATCTGGGCGCGTTCCTACATTTCTGGGCCATGTCTGCAGTGCCATCTTGTGGGGAACTTTTTCCTACTTTCCCGAGATCTAAATTAGTATATGAAGATACCACTGAAAACCTCAGGATTTTTATATGTCAATCAACTATTCAAACGTGTAAAATGACCTCTCTAAGGTTGAGAAAAGGGAGTTTTCCCACAGGTAGTTTTTTTTGGAAAAACCTACGATTTCGGTGGCTAACAGGTTGAAAACATGGGTATCTTAGCCACCAAAAGTCCTGGCTTTCAATGACTAATAGTGCGATTTCAAAGCACCGTAAGCCACCAAAAGTCCCGAAACCCCGATTTCGGGTTTCAGGTTTCGGGGAAACGGAGCAATGGTCAAAATCTTATGTCGACCAAACCCCCAACTGCCAAAAACCCGAAATGGTGACGTGGCATTTATGTAAAACCTTGTTATAGTGATTTTATTGTCGTTTATTGCATTCTTTTAGTACCTCCTCATGACTTGATTTTTGGGTAAACACACATCTACACTTTCAGCAACTAAGGGCATATGAAACGTGAGATTTAAGCTACCGAAAGTCTGTACTTTCGATAGCTAAACACTATAAATTTTTTCCTCTTAATCTATCGAAATCCAAAATTTCAATATTTGTTCCAACATAGGCTCCAACTAGGGATGGTGCTTTCCTGCAAAGCACCAAGGACAATATACAAAGTTCCTTCATCCATTGGGTGACCTGAGATCATCCTTATCAAACGTTGAACCCTGTTACTTTGCTTGCACCTTTCTGAAACAAAAAACTGCTTATGCATTCATTGGGATATGGAGTTGTAATGCTTAAATCAAAACCATACAGGATGCCAAAATGAACCGAAAACGTACTTAAAACCACTATTTTACTCTAATGCTCAAAGTCAATCTTATTTATATACATCACCTACTCTAACTACTGAAAAATTCCCACTGAATCAAATGATACAAAAATGCCAGTGAAGCCAGTCCAATAACTGTCTACTTATTTGAAATTTGCTCACACTTTCTTTGAGTAGGCTAAAAACGGAAACTGACAACTCCCATATGATATGTTGTTGATCATGAATGTTCAAACTTTTCATCGATTCATGTGAGAAAATATCCATGACATAGCGTGCTCCTCCAATAAATGAATCTAAAAGGTCAGAAAAAGGATAATGAAAAATTGCATGGTCCTAAGGTTTTAAATAACAATCTTCATCAAATACTATTGCATGCTCCAATTTATTTTGCTCAAGATCATCCTCAAAGAGGATATCCAAACATCCTTCATTTGATATGGCATATATCTAAAGATCATCATTCCCCCATGAAAAACCTACAACAAATTGTTCTAGAGAAACAATATTATAATGATCAGTATAATCATCATATTTAGGTTCAGTAGATAACTCAGGAGTGTCATCAGTCAGACAAATGATCGGAAAATCGATTGTGGATTTCTCAAGCATGGGAAATTTTGTTCCTTTCTTTGGCATGATGTCTATCTCAGATTTATACTCCTCCAAATCACAGTCTAAGGCATCCTTGAACATAAAACTTCCTTCAAGACTATTAAATGTGACATCCCTATCCTCTTCATGGAGAAAAACATGGCTTAGAAGATGATTTCCTGGCTGGAAATCATCATCATAAATAGGTCCATTAACTTCATGTAGAGTTTGATCAAACACATGATTGCCATTTTTTTTAAATGGATTTACATTTTCTGAAATGGAAGAAGTATGAATCTCATATCTGGGACTTTGTATACACTGCAAATCTGTGTAAGCAAGGTCTATAACATGACTATGCAGGAGCATATCTATTTCTTCTTCAGTCAAAGGAGAAGGTGGTCTCTGTATTTTCTGGATAAAACAACAATTATTTCCTTTCTCTTCTGTAGGTTGGTCATGATGTTGAATGCCTTCTTCTTGAATATGTCCACAAGAGCTATCATATCCAACTTCTTTATGATCCAAATCTTCCTCATACTGATCATCTTCATCAACTTGAGAAATTTCTGATATTTCTTCCTCCTCTTCAAGAGGATTTGCTTGATCTTTTTGTCTTATAAATTCTATATTACAACAATCTTCAAAAATTATTTCAGCTGAGTAGATTCTTTTACAATGTTGATGAAAAAGTATGTGAAAATATTTCAATGAAGGAATATTGGAATGGGGTAAAGCTTTATACCAGAGTCTAGCATCTCTTTCCAATGAAAACATAAACAACTTCATGAGGACATCTTCATGATGTATATTTAATTCATCCATGAGATTGTGGAATTCAAACAATTGATGAGAGAGATTGTCATCCACATATTCTCCAAATTTAGGAAGGACATCTTCCCAAACTTTAATGTATGAAATAGTGTTTGGAAAACCATAAACATTTGTAAAGTCCAGAGGAGAAAACCTTGCAGCAATCCGAGCAGCGAACGAACTCAACATTTTGAGACCAGTGGAGTCGCCAATGAATCATGTAGAGTCTTCGAACCAAGGAGTCACCAGATGAATGATCGAGCCAATTGAATGCCTATCCCTTGTTCACCATCAAGAGATAGATATGAACTTTTTTCATATCCCAGGGAATATCCCTTTGTCCTCCATCCTCGACAACATCATCAAAAAATGTTGTCGTAAGAGTTAACTCTAGGTTGTAATAGAGCCAAGCCTTAGCACATTTTTAATAAGATAATAAATCATTGCTCGAAACTTGACTTGGGTTGCTGCAAGCCAATCCTCGAGGTAACCTGAAACCTGCTTTAGAGTGTGTTTATGAGCTAATACACTCAGAGAGGGATCTCTGAATAGCCAAAGGCTCTTTACTCAAAGAATATTCATTAATCACAGTAAGAAGGCCAGATTTCTTATAACACAAGATATTTTGATAAGGTTGGTGGTTGCACAGATTTGAAAAGGCCTATTGGGCGATGGAGTTAAGTGAAAACCAAAGAAATGGGGTAATAGCAGTGATCGTTTTACTTGAGGAAAATGAGGCAAAGTAAGTCTATCTTTCAACAATCGATAATCAAGATATGGTAGCAGAAAATAAAAGGAAAATACCATCACAGTGAAATCATCTAACAAGGACGAATTTTCACTACAACTTTAGAGGAAAAATACTGGAGGCTAATAACTAGGTGTAGAGCACTAATCTTGAGCGAATTCTGACTAGTCATCATTGAAACACAACACATATCAATCGTGTGTAAGGAGCATGCAACATGAATTCCAAACAAATTTTAACTTGGTTGATAAAAGAATATATAGACAATATGAATGTAACAAGACAAAGAACATACTGAAGGAATCAACTGTGATGAATCTCACATATCAAGTGAGCACATGCCTCCAACATTACACTATTCCAAATCTTCAAAATAACTCAGTTTTCAATAGAAGCCCTCTTCAAAAGAGGTCCCCCCCATTTATCTCATCAAAGAGATATACAATATATAAGCCTTCAACGTATAACAGATGAGAAACTGTTAAGAACCAAACATCAATATAGCATAGAAAAACCTCAGGAAAAGTACTCAACGCCTTGAAAAAGAGATAATTTCAGATAATAAGCCTCTTCGAGGGGGAAACCTCATTTTA
>JZKD02S2224311.1:198899-210002 GCA_000966675.3 Picea glauca
AGGAGACTAGGAGGTATAATTACAACTAATGGCCTAAAGCCAACATAAATAAAATAACATTACTAATATAATATGGCCCAATTAAGGGGTAATGAGCCAATATTAGGGCTTAACAGAAACTAACTCAAAACTGACTGAGAAACGAACTGGCAATGGTTTAACTGAAATTTGGGTGTGTTCCTACATTTCTGGGCCATGTCTACAGTGCCATATTGCAGGGCACTTTTTCCTACCTTCCCGAGCTCTAAATTCGGATCTGAAGATACCACTGGAAATCTTAGTATTTTTAAATGCCAATCAACTATTCAAACATGTAAAATGACCTCTTATGCAAAAGTACAATAGCTATAGCGTCCTCGAAAGAAAAAGAGAATGTAGGTGCTTCAGTAAAGGCATGCTTGATGGTATCAAAATGTTTTCTTGCTTCCAAATTCCATTTAATATTCCTAACTTTTTGAAGTATAGTATTTATAAATTTTACAATCTCTGCAAAATTGGGAATAAACCTTCTTAGAAAATTGATCTTACCTAGAAAATATTATATCTCCTTCTTGTTCTTTGGTATGCCAATCTTTTGTATGGATTCAAATCTGGATGGATCAATCATTATACCCCTTAGAGAAACAATATGGCCAGGGATTTTCCCTTCTATCTTGGAAAAGTGAGACTTCTTATGATTCAATGACAACCCATATTTATTGCACTTTCTGAATGTATGCCTAAGATGTTGTAGGTGTTCTTCATCGGACTTGAATAAGACAATTATATCATCTAAATTGATAAAAAAAAATTATCCTTCTCTCCTATGAATTAAATGTCCATGGCCCTATGAAAGGTTGCTCATGCATTCATCAGGCCAAAGGGAATTTTATCATACATAAAAGTACCCTAGGGTGTAGTGAAGGTTGTTTTATCCCTATCTTCTTCATGTAGTGATACCTGGTTTTATCCATAAAATCCATCGATCATTGAGATTCTCTGGGCACCCACAACCCTTTACAGAATATGATCGATCTTGGGTAATGGGTAATTATATTTTAAGGATAATATTTTGAGGTTCCTAAAGTCCACACAGAGTCTAATTTCCCCAGGTTTCTTTCTGATAGGTACTAAATTAGCAATCCAATCAAAATATCTTAATGACAAAATGATCTTTGCATACAACAATTTATTCACTTCTTTCTCAATCACAAGAAGCAACACATGATTAACATTTCTTGATTTATTCTTAAAAGTATTTGTATTCTTCTTTAGAGGAGTTCCATGTTGGATGATGTTTCTATCATATGTTTTTAAGTCTTCATATGTCGAGGCAAAGATATCTGAAAATTATTTCACAAAATCAAGATATTTTTGTCTTATTTCAAGAGGCAATTATTTTGAAAGCTTAAGAAGTTTAGGTTTTGACTCAGTCCCTATGTTTTATATAATAGATTTCTCTTCAAAAGAGTGAATAGAGGGTTTCACACACACATCAATGCTATTAAAAAATCTTTCTAATGGGACTAGGCCTTTAGTAATATGAATGCTTTTCAACTCGATTATTTCATGATTTGCAATCATATTCAAAAAATTGTTGTCATTTTTATTTTCACTTACATGCTCGTCTTGATCTTTGTGAGATGAAAAGAATTCCTCTATTCATTGAAAAAATATTTTCAATTGATAATCATCACTAAAAACTTTTCAGTTTGACATTATCTTGGATTGAAGGCTTATTCCTTAATTCAACTTCATACCTTAATTTAGAACACAAGAGAGGCCTGAAGTTACTAGCTGCTAATGCTAATGAATCTACATGTTTATTGAAACTTCTTTGAACAAATCTTATGTCGAAAGCCAAAAATAAATTATCAACCATGTCCCATACCTCATTTCTATATTGTTTCAATATTGGATGCTTGGTCTGATAGAGATTTCTAATTTGATGAATGACTAACTTTAAGTCACCAAGATTGCCAATTTATCGATTCCCATATATTTAGAAGCTCTTAAGCCTAACAACAGAGCCTCATATTCTACAATGTTATTAGTGGTGTCAAACTCAATATTATATGACAGAGATATAACATCTTTGGAAGTAGAAATAATCACAAGTCCAACACAAGATCCTTCTTTAGAATATGAATCATCAATAAACATTTTCCATTTTTTTTTCCTTCTTACGAATGAGCTTGTTATCAAAATTTTCTAGTTTCATTATTACTGATGTGTAATATAGAAGAACCAATTTCATCATCAACTACATAAATATGATGATTCCCTGGGTTATCATGATCACTGACTATTTAATCCAGCTAGACTTCTCTATATAATTTCTTGTTTTCTCCTCCAAAGATAAGAATGGTAGCATATGTTAGGTCCATTTGCAAATATCATCCTACCTTCTTTTCCCAAGATCCGGATAGTAGCATTCCAAACTTTGGTGGTATGTCAACAACTACAATATCCATACCAACACTTTTCATAGGAAGTTGAGACCATGTCAAAACCAAGTCTTTAATAACTCCAAAACATTTAACCCTCTTAGAATCAAAATAATATAGATCATGATTCCCAACTCATCCATAACTACCTTTGCAATTACATTATGAGAATCTCCAGAGTCCATGAGATGATTTTGCAAAATATTTTCATGTACATTCAGTGATATATAAAATGGCAGTGAAGAATCAGATTTCTCCTTGATATGTGGCCCAATCATGATAGTAGGATTCTCATCTTGTAAGTTTACTATTTTTGAGGAAATAACATATGCAGTGGACTGCAATATATTCAAGATAGAATCCTTAAAATACCTATCCTTCATTAACTCTACCAGAGGCACAAGCATTTTAATTTTACTAATTTCATGCTCCAAATTAAAAGGAGCCAATTGTATCTCTGTCTCCTTTACCTTTGAAACACCAACCTTGATGACATGATGGTTTGGTTTATTTCCTTCATCTTTGATTGACCCTTTTTTAGTTGGAGCATTTTATTTTTTAATTTGTGTTTGTGGATTTGACTTTTCTCCATTTTTCCTAGGTCTCAAATCATATTTCTTCTAAGGCTCATTTTGAAAAATTTCTTCCTCCTCTTTGTTCTCATAGAGCTGATTCAATACCAAAGAATATTCAAAGTCATGTTGGGTCAAATGGCTATAAGGTATATCTTCTTCATTAAAAATAATTTCAGAATTGTCCTCAGTATCATCATTTTCTTCAATCTCCTCAATTGCATTATTTTGGAAAGGGGGAAAGATTGTTTGATCCTCATTGTTCCTTCTCTCCCTCTATGAGATTTGAGGGTAATTATCTAGTCTCCTATATTTATTTGGATTTATGTTCCCACCATCTTGAGAAGGTCTATTTATTGTTTGTTTTCCTTCCAATTTCATCCTAGCTAGTTCTAATGTCAAGGTTTTGAGAATTTTGGACATCTCTTCAATTTTTGGGTCAATTGTTGGTGCGTTGGAAGAAGAAGGAACATATTCTCTATGTTTATTTCTGTCTCTACCAGGATTGGCTTTTAATTTCTTAGTGGATAGAATATTTTCCTCCACTTCCATAGTTGATTCTTGCATTAGGAATAAAGTAGCTTATCTCATTTCTCTTAGTAGCAAAGAAAAATCAACATCAAATGCATTGGAAAAGGTGATCTTAGCAGAGGTTTCAATGGGCTTGATTTCAGTTGGGATTTTTCTATACATCTTGTTGAATGTTTTAGTGAAATCTAACACGGATTCACCATTCTTCCTTTTCAAGGCCCCAAACTCAGTAAAGTAGTAGAAATAATCTTTTTTATCACCCCACTATCTCAAAAAAATATCATCTAAAACTTCAATATTGGGAATAGAATTTTCATGAATACTTCTAAACCACTTTCTCACTTCTCCATCCAAGCTTTGGAAAAACACTCTCATCCAAACATCATCATGATCTATGTTAAAATTGTTTGCAAAACTGTAGGAAGATGCTAGGTGTTCCTCGATAGTGACATCTCCTTCTCCATTGAATCTAGGTAAATACTTCATGTAATCTCCAGTTGAAAAAGGATCTAAGTTTTGAGGTAAAACCAGAGGGGCATATCTAGCAGCAATAATAACATCCATTCTTTTTGGTGGATTTGGAACATTAGACACTGTTGGTAAAACTATGATTTGAGTTATAGGAGAAGATAATAGGGGAGATGTAGAAGATGTAGGTTATTGGGGATGAGCTTCTTCATATTTCAAAAATTCTTCTATGATAACAGGATTACTAAAAAATTGTATCTTAGGTTTAACTTTTTAGGTATGCACAACTGAGGAAAAGGTGAAGATAGGATTTGCTCTATTTCATCTTTAGTAAACTTAGGTAGATATTTCATGGGTTTTCCTAGAAAAAGTGATTCGTCCTCATCTTCATGTTTAATAAGGTAAGGAAAAGTATTTATTACTTCAGATGTATGTTCTTCTAAAGGAATAGATGCATGTTTTCCCAAAGGAACAATCTCTAATAGAACTTTCTCATCAACTACATTTTCTTCTGGAACATGAATTAGCTCTTAGAGAATAAGAATTGACATTTTAGATAAAGGATTACCTTTAGATGATGATGAATGACCTTGAATAAGCTTTGATTTTCTTAGCAATGTTTCTAGATTTGATACAACTGGAACTGCCTTTGGATCAAGATTCATTGATCCAGATTTAGGAGCGGAATGAACCGATTAACAGTCTGAATACAATAAACAAAGAGATATGGAGAATAACATAGATATCCAGTGAACAATATATTCTATTAAATAAATGAAATAGGTTGAAACTGTAAAATTGCAGAACTAAAACAACTTGCTCGAATGGTGGTAGTTATCTATGAGAAGCGTTGTGGTTGCTACGTGCATCCGTCTAAGCAGAATTATTACAATGAGGGTCCAGAGGCCTTTTTAACATTACTCATGAATGCAAAATCCATAGACATCCAAAAACCTAACCGTAGAAGGTGAAACGCCAAAAGTCATGTGGGCATCGATGGGTAAGTTGGTACCTCAACTTCTCGGGGTCGTAACTTTTACATATGACCTCCGTTTTAAGCGCGCGATAGCTCGTTGGAAAGGTATTTTCAAGAAATACACATTTCACTGCCGAACTATAAATCATTCTATAGTTTGACTTTGGAAAGACAGAAAAACATTGGTTAGGGCCCCAAAACGGCCCTGGAAGTACAAAAAGATGTGCTAACATGAAAATGTCCAAAATAAACCAGCTGGATTAGGTGGGAGGCCACCGGTCTCCACTTGGAAGATGTGTAAGTATTCAGAAATCCCCGGAAGTGTTTAACCCACAATTACAAAGAAGTACATAAGAACGTGTTGAACTAAAAATTGTCAAGAGGGGTCAGTTGGAATACATGGGTGGCCACCAATATCCACCTGGATCAATCCTCCCCCCTTAGGAAGTAATGGCATCCATTGCGTTGAGTTCCCCCATAAGGTGAGAAAAATTCTTTTGAATTTGGCCCCAGGTGAGCCACTTTCCTTGGTGTAGGAGTTTCCTTGCCTTGACAACCCAATAAAGATGGATCCTCTGCTAATGAGTGCCCTTTACCTGTGTTTCCACTATATGATCAGTGGATTCCTATTCCATGCAGTCAGGGTTGAGCTTTGAAGGAGGTCCACATTGAACACTGGGTGCAAGCCAAGTAAGGGTGGAGTGTTGAGCTCAAAATCATTTCTACTCACAACCTTGGTGATAGTGTAAGGCCCATAGAGAAGTGGGAGGAGATTCTGATGGGGCCCTATAAGAATCTCTTTATACACATGTAACTAGACCTTATCTCCCACCTATAACCGGTGTGGTACCCTATGTTAATAATGGAACTGCTTGTACTTAGCATTGAATTTCTACAAAATATCATGGACCTGTTGGAAGATGTGATGAATCTACTCAATGAATCTGGTGGCTTTGTCGGTCTCATATTGAACATGGGAAGAGTATGTCTGTGTGGTGGCAAGAGGTAGTGCATTATCAATGGGACCCAAGTGTTGGAATCCCAGCCCCACCTGAAATGGGCTATGACCAATGGAGATATGGAGAGCCATGTTGTAACTCTGTTGAACATAGGGGAGACTCTCATACCATGTACATAGATGCTTAGAGTTGTACATGCACAAAATGTGAACAATCATATGATTGACGAACTCTTTTTGGTCGTTGGTTTAGCGGTGGAAAGCAGTGGTTTAGTGAGCTTGGTGTCAAACAATGACTAGAGACTCGACCAAAATGTGTCGAGGAACTTGTTGTCCTGGTCGGAGATGATGGTCTGTGGTATCCAAAAATGGACCCACACTCGTTCGAATAAGATCTTGGTATTATGTACCGCTGTGATCTTCTTGCAGGCTTTGAGGATGGTCATCTTTGAAAACTGATCAACTACCACAAATAAAAAATCAATGTCTTTCTTGGTGGATGGAAGGCCAGAGATGTAATCCATAGAGATGGATTCCCAAGGCTTCTTGGGAGTAGGAAGAGGGGTGTATAAGCCTTGATTCTTGATGGCTGACCTGGAAACAGAGCATGTAATGCAAGATAAGATATACTTGTTGATATCATGTCCAAGTTTTGGCCAATAAAAATGTTTCTGTAGAATGACCATAGTTTTCTCCATGAAAAAATGCCTTTGCATTCAACTATAGTGGGCTTCCCAAATTGTCTTTGCATGCTCGCTTGCAAGAACACATAGATGTACCAAATGGAATAACATTCCATCTTGAATGTGAAAATTGGTGACATTCGCATTTGTACCCAAGAGATGATAGGTGGTGGCAAAGTATGGATATTGCTGATAAAGTTGGGGCCACTGAGATTCGTCATGTCCACAGGAATGGAGTACAGTGGTGAGTGCAATCATGGGAGGTCGAATGAGGCAGTAAAAGACATGATTTGTGCTCCATGTCTTATACTTGATGTTGATATGGAACTATTACAGGTAGGTGGACCACTTTTGATGGCAGTTGTTTTGAAACTTCCCCTGTGTCTGTATGAACTGTAGAGACTTGTGATCAGTGTGGATGATTGTCTCCTTTCCCAGAATGTAGTGTTTCCATTTACGACATGATTTTACAATGGAATACATTTCATTTTCATAGGTGGGGTATTTATGGATAGTATCTGAGAGTGTCTCACTATCGTATGCCACCGGATGACCATGGTGAGTGAGAACTGCGCCTACAACATAGTCAGATGCATCAATATCAATATCGAATGGTTGTTGCAGATTAGGCAAGGAGAGTATTGGAGCTAAGCACAAGAGATTCTTTAGATCATAAAATTATCATTGTTGTTCCTTCCCCCATGCAAATGTTTCCCTA
This sequence comes from Picea glauca, assembly GCA_000966675.3. Lineage (NCBI taxonomy): Eukaryota > Viridiplantae > Streptophyta > Pinopsida > Pinales > Pinaceae > Picea > Picea glauca. The sequence continues at coordinate 206,232 of JZKD02S2224311.1, forward strand.
CCACCTCCCTTGGTCACTTGGTTGAGGGCCCGTGCAATATGGGAGAATCCCAAAATGAACCATCAGTAGAAGTTGGCCAGTCCCAAGAAGCTCTGAAGCTCGATTAGTGTGGTTGGGGCTGGCCAATCACAGATGACTTTGATATTAATTGGATTAACATGTACCCCATTCTCATCAACAATGTATCCCAAGTGTTGAACCATGTTCATTCTAAAGCAGCATTTTTCCAAGTTGGCATATAGCTTGTGCTGTCGTAGAGTGCTTAAAAATCATTGAATATGATGCATGTTATCCTCCCAATTTTTGCTGAACATGAGGAGGTCATCCAAATATACCACCACAAAGGAGTTGGTGAAGAGTCTCAATACATCATCCATCAACCTCATGAAAGTGGTTAGTGCATTTTTTAAGCTAGAGGGAACGACCAACCATTCGAAGAGACCTTCTTTATATTTGAAAGTTGTCTTCCATACATTAGTTGGTTCGATGGGAACCTAGTGGTAGCCATACTTTAGGTCAATCTTGCTGAAGAAATTTTCTCCCTTGAGTTGATCAAGAAGGTCATCAATTCTAGGAATTGGGTACCGGTTCCTGACTGTGATTTTGTTTAATTCTTTGTAATCAATGCAGAGTCGCCAGGTCCCATCCTTCTTCCACACCAGTACAATCGAGCTATCGCAAGGGGAAGAGATTGGTGTGATGTTCCCCTTTTGGAGAATCACTTGGATCTGATAATTGATTTTGTCATTTTCCATCAACAAGCAATGATAGAATGGTCCATTAGGTAGAGATGCATAGGGGGTTAGTTCAAATGGATGCTGGACTTGATAGTGCGTTGGTACCCCAGTGGGTGAGGAGAATATTTCTCCGTACTCTTCCACGATCTCATCCACTTTATTCTATTGTGAAGAGAGGCTCGGTGTAGAGACCATGGATGTGGCATCGACCTTATGCTTAATCTAAGCACAGATCACAAGAAGACAAACTTCCCGGTCTGTGAAATGACCTTAATTCATTTATTAGAAGAGATTAAAGAAATAGCGGTAGGTGGATCTACCTCTAGTATCTTGTACAATTGTCTATCCAAAGTAATAATTGTTATCACTGAAATTTCATCCGCAAATGGTTACAAGAATCCAACATCTTCAAACACCCATTAGTACACCATGGCCCATAAAATGCATTTCCAAAGGGCACAAAACTATACAACTGGTTAAAAAATCAACATGTTCTAAGGATACAAAGGCAACACACGCACATGCGACAGTCGAATAACACCGAAAAAGAGAATATGTGCCTGATACACGACTGTGGATGCAAAAAGCCGCTCACAGCTCAGATTGGTGCATTTATGATTTTGGTTGACCTTCTGCCCACTTTTGGTTCATCTCCCAAGTCTATTTGACACCCAAATCCGAGATGAATCCGAGTGGGGGGTTGGTCAAAGACCTAAGGGTGCCCTAAAGAGCCCCTTGTTCACACTAAAGACTAGTTGAAGAATGCCTCAAAGATTTTCTATAAAAAGAGGTCATGGGTGCACTATATTTTCAAGGAATTCATTTGTATTGTTATTCTTCCTATATTCTCTTGGAGAATCCTCTTTTCTCATCAAGAGCATACAAACACCATTTCATTTAGCCATTCACATCACCTCTTGAGTGGATGGGCTTTGGATTTCTTCACCATTTCCTTTTTGTTTGTTACTTGTAAGAAGAGCTCAATCATTGGGGGTTCAAGAGCCCTCCCTTGGAGGAAGAGGGCACCCATAAGTATCCCTTTCTCTTTGGTGTTTTCCCATCAATACAACTTATCCATTAGTGGCATGCATGTTGTTGAATTTTTGTTTTATTTCCCTTATGCACTCTATTTTAGTTTCTTTTATTGTTATTAGCATTAGTTATTTGTTTATTTTTTATGCTTGATGTTTCTAACTCTTGCATTCACTATTGTCTTGTCCAGCTAGCCCAATTGGACTTGTAAGTGTCCTTATTTTGCTCATTTAGGTGACGAAAGGAATGCAACAGATTGGCGACTCCACTGGGGATTGGTGTCAATTTCCCCCCCATTTGAGTTGTTTGAGCACTTCATTTTGGTTTATCTATCTTGCAAGAACCATAACTGGCCCATTCCTGCCTGCAAAAAGATAAATTCATAGAGAGAATTTCATCCGAAATTTCTTTGACGACCATGTAACAGAAAGTGTGTGGGTTTTTTAACCCACATTCGTGTCTTCTAAGCACGTGTGCCAAACCCACTATGTTTCTCAGCACATTTTGTGCACTGAACCAAAAGTGTTGGAGTTACTTCACACACACCTAGGATTTATTTTTCCTAAGGTTATTTCTTGTTTATTAGTCATAATTAGTCATTATCGAGTCTCCTATATTTTAGGGGAGAATATTCCACCTGGAGAATATTCTCTTTCAGTTGACACTTTAGTTTGACTAGTTGAGTTGAGTTTATATGTTGCATTGGTTTTTTCACCATGCAACTTTGGGATCATCATCAACTCACTACTCTTTGTTCAGTCAGTTAACTGAAGACTAGTTGACTAGTTAACTCAGTTAGGTGGCAATTCACTCCCGTAACTGTTTGAGAGACTGGACTAGGTGGAAGCTTACTCTTGTAACTGCTGGTGTGTGTCCATATCAATCTAGACCACCAGTATGGATCATTAGTTACTCATTTATCCTATATATATTGTAAATTATTCACTCTTTGTGTGTGGAATACGGTTAATGAGAATTCTTCCATTCTTTCTATCTTGCTTCTTCTTTCTTAATTTATCTCTGCAAATGTGTGTAGTATATTCTAGCTAGATATATTCTCTACAAGTTCAATAGATTTACATGGTATCAGAGATGACAGACTGCTAAGAAAAAGCTACACCAAAATTGTTTGCAGGTACAAAAGATTGAAGACAACAAAAAGATGGATTATTTGCCGGAAATACTTCTCACGCCTCATAACTATTTGGAATGGAAGCCAAAGATTCTAATTCTTCTCATAAGTAGAGGCTTGTACCAAATAACCATGGAAATGGAATTAGAGCCTGATTCTGTTGATGAGAAAAATGAATTTTTCAATAGACAAGATATGGCCATAGGAAGTATCGGCATGTCTGTTTCTCCCAAACTTTTCCATCAAGTATATAAAGAATCACAAGGATCAACTCCAAATTAATTATGGACCAGATTGGATGTTCTATTTGGGAATAAGGAAGAATGCATGCAAAATGTTGACAAGATAGAGAATGTAGAAAAACCACTGGAAGATAATCATCTCAGTTTGAAGAGCCTTCTACACAAGTGTCTACAGAAATTTGTATTCCATTAATTGAAGATGATGTCTACTCCATTTCAGATTTATTTTCTGAAATTCATATGGAATATATATGGCATGCATCTCAGGAGTCACATGCAGACACTTTTGCATGCACCATGCATGCATGTCAAGAGACAAAACGAGAGCCGCGCACATCAGACGCCATTCTGATATTTTCTGAGCCAAATTTGTAGAAACAAATTGGATATTTGAATTCCTCTCAGGAATATATCCAATTTCAAAAACAATATCATCCAAAACGGAGTCCGGAAAGTGAAGTTATGATCGTTTTAAAATCAACAAAATTTCACCATTTTTCTGGAAACGGCCACACGGTTTTCAAAATTTCATCCAAAATTTATTTGGATATTATTCATTAAAAGAAGATAAAGTGGATATGTGTGGAAATATCAATGATGCATATACTTCATCAGATCCATGCAGACA
>JZKD02S2224311.1:210275-249399 GCA_000966675.3 Picea glauca
GCATATACTTCATCAGATCCATGCAGACATCTACATCTTCAACAAAATCTTCAAAGAGCACAAACTTGCATAGTTGCGAGGTCTTCTTAGAGTGAAGGACATGGTTGCTTAGCAACTGTCTTTTGTTCCTTATCGTTTTTTATTTTATGCATTGTAATTTGAGGGGGGGTTTTGTTCCCATGAATTTTTCCCTCTTTCCTCATTTAGTTCAGTGTATCTTTTGTATTTGGGGTACCTAACATGGCCTCATAGTCGGGACCCATTCTTTATTTTCACCATAGTGATGTTTAGGGGGGGTGTTGGAGTTACTTCACACACACCTAGGATTTATTTTTCCTAAGGTTATCACTTGTTTATTCGTCATAATTAGTCATTATCGAGTCTCCTATATTTTAGGGGAGAATATTCCACTTGGAGAATATTCTCTTTCAGTTGACACTTTAGTTTGACTAGTTGAGTTGAGTTTAGATGTTGCATTGGTTTTGTCACCATGCAACATTGGGATCATCACCAACTCTCTACTCTTTGTTCAGTCAGTTAACTGAAGACTAGTTGACTAGTTAACTCAGCTAGGTGGCAGTTCACTCTTGTAACTATCTGAGAGACTGGACTAGGTGGATGTTTACTCTTATAACTACTAGTGTATGTCTAGATCAATCTAGACCACCACTATGGCTCATTAGTTACTCATTTATCCTATATATATTGTAAATTATTCACTCTTTGTGTGTGGAATACGGTTAATGAGAATTCTTCCATTCTTTCTATCTTGCTTCTTCTTTCTTAATTTCTCTCTGCAAATGTGTGTAGTATTTTCTAGCTAGATATATTTTGTGCAGGTTCAACACATTTACAAAAAGGTCATTTTCCATTCACGCATTGGTGCCCAATGCTCCTTTGTCTACTCTACGACCCACACATTTGTTGAGAAAATCATACATTGTAAGGGTTTTTGTGATCTGTTGGAGGCCCATAGCCTTCTTAAGTTTGATTCTATGCAGATTTTAATATGCACCACACTTAGATTCCCTCTCCACATGAAGGGTTAGTCAAAACATAGGTACTTAGGGGGTTAAAATCCATATTTATCCTCTTTTTGCATTCATTTTCCACATGGACGAATTTCATTGATTAAAGATAAGTTGGAATCATCTTACATCACAAATATAACTACTTGCATTGGGACCAGAAATTGAACTTCAATCATTGAGTATGCTCTTCTCTCGTGCCATAAAGAAATCTTGAGAATCAAAAAAATGATTGAGGGAAAATTTCATCTCCCTTAAAGACAAAATCTTTAGGAGAGGATGATAGCCCCCTCGGGACTCCTCTTAGTTTATTTTCAAAACACATCTTAAAATTGTAAAGGGCCCATACATGCCCACATGCTGCAAAGATAGGATAGTTTTGAATTTACTTTCTTATATCAAATCACTAGGGAAGTTTAAAGGTTTTTGTAACGGGCCCATACATGCCCACATGTCCAAAATCTAGGATAGTTGTTGAAGATTTCTTAGATTAAATCACACTAGGGAGTTAAAGGATTGGTAAGGACCCATATGTTCACATGATAGTTCTCTAGGGACTTTAAAATTTTGCAAGGTTGTACCAATGGCATTTAGTAAATTAGGTAATCAAGACTTGTAAGGACCACACGAAGTCCACATGCAGCAAGGTGACACCTAAATTATTATAAAATTGGCACACTTTCACTTGTTCACACATAAAGTCACTACTCACTCACATAGTTTTCATCTCGAAACGTGGAGGTTGAAGTAAGTTTCCTCCAAAGGGATTCTGAAACACCCCACCTTTTTTCTTGACGAGACTATCCACTCCCATTTAATTTCAACGATATTGGTTCACACCCCCAATCTCTCAAACAACCACATCTAAATTTTTTCTAAAAACTCACTACATTTTCCTCCACAAGAGGTGCCAAAAGAATTTTTTTAGTCTAGGTAGGATCTCTGGGATAGGCATCTAAATAACTCCTTGTTATCTGGTTCTCACATCTTCAAACAGTAGAAGTTTTCAAATAGGGAACTTTAAAATCCTCCAAGTCAAGTGTTCTTAACACCATAAGGCATGGAGATACCCATGAAGGGTCGAAGGTCGAGGTTTGTTTTTTCTATGCATCCCCCCTTGAGGCACCCACCTCTTGGATGAGATCTAGCCCATGACCCATTTCTTAGGCCAAAAATCTAAATGTCTCACTTTGACTGAGGTACCTAGTGACCAAATTTTAGGATATCTACCCAAGTGGCAATTGTGGGCTGCAATTGCACCTTGATCAGATTTTGTGTGGCTATTGGGAAATATCACCAGCTCTTTTGGGATATGCACCCTCTACCCCTCATTATAACTGATTACTTCATCCTTCACTAGTTCCTCTTCCAATGGCTTCAGACCCCACTATTGAGTGCTATTGGAAGGTCCAGTGCTATTTTGAAAGGAAGGACATTACGTCTTTTAGGACACAAGAATTTGTTTTCTTTTTTCTCCCACGTGGACAAAAACCACCTACCCACATGTATGCTTCTTTATCAATTGATTTATGTAGGATGCTTTTGTGATTACATGCGATTGTGAGATATATTGTGTAGGTTCAAAAATTATAGCAAATACTCTTGTTCATTTATTTCATCTCATCACCATTTTGCACATATCCACTTGGCTAGTCAGACATCATAGGGGACCCACAGAACCCCCATCATTCTAGACACTTGCTAAATATCCCCCCATTCTAGGGGGAGTTCCTAGTCTTTCCAACTCATTGGATCCACTTTCTCACACTCCTATGAGTGCTACCATCTTAGGATCTTCTTTGATTAGTTCCACTTTACTTGGGTCCACTTCCCAAGTTCAACCATCCACCCACTTTCCTTTACAAGGAAGCGGGGGGCACACTTCTTCCCCAGGAGGAAGTACAACCCCACCTAGCCCCCCTCAAGGGTCAATGACACAAAACACTCACACCATGGCTAGAACTAACCCTCCTCATGAGTCAGGTACACAAACCATTCCCACCATGTCGGGAATTAAACCTCCATTGCCACCCCAAATGCCATACTTGGATTCCCTTAACATATTGGATATGACTAAGCTCACCAATGATCCTATATTGCATGAAACCACATGGCCCACAATGCCTACCAAAATCCCTTAAGACATCCCCAAGTTTGAAGGAAAAGAAGGAGACAACCCAACCAACCATATCATGACTTTTCACTTATGGTGCTCTTCAAACAACATCATGGATGACTCTATCCGATTGAGGTTATTCCAACGCACACTCACTGGCCCATCAGCCAAGTGGTATGTAGAAGAAAAATATGGGTCCCATGTGACCTTTGAATATTTGGCCAAATCATTTTTGACCTTCATTCAACTACCAATCCATCATGACAATGGTATCGAACTACTCTCTGAGTTTAAACAAACCTCTGCTACACACATCACTGACCACATTCACAAATGGCATTGGTGACATAGTCTATGAAAAGCAGAAGCCACCAAGCAACAATGCCTCCATTGGTTTCTCAAATCAATTTTTTCCCCCCTTGCCAAGGATATAGCCGCCACCTTCCCCCAATTAGAAGGATACTTATATACGGTACTACCTAATGCCCCAAGACCTGTGCCATTCGACCAGGACAAACCTGGAATGTCTCACTCAGCGGATGGATTGATTGGTACCACTACACACCACAATCCACACCTCCAACGACCACCTATGTATGGAACACCTCAATATCCACCAGTATATGGAAGACCCCCTTATTATCCTCCTCACCCTTATCAACAACCATACCCTGTTTCCCTCCCTCCACCAATAAGTGGACCCCCACCGACACCCACAATACACCCAACAGCCCAACCAAGTTCTGGTACCCCCTCTACATCTGCTTACGCCCTAAGAATTAATGAAAGCGCCATGCCTTCCTATGTACCCTACAGATCATTACCCAAAAATAATTCACACTTTCCATTTCTTGGCCCTCCACAGCCCATGGCTCCATCACGTGGACACCAACAGGCTGGGGTTAATTTTTGTTCAACCCTCTCCCATTCAACAATATCAAAATTTTGAACAGCTGAATATGGAAAATCTGACCCATCAGTCGAATAATTCCAAAAGGAAAGGAAAAAATTGAAACAATAATAATCTAGGACTAGGAGGGAACCAAAACCACCCCCCAAAAAACCAACCTGGTGGGGGCAACTAGAATCAGGGGAAACAAAACCCCCAAGGGGGCACTAACAACAAACGCCAAGGGAAGAACAACAAAAATCTTCATACAAACTTCCCTTATGCCCTTTTCAGTGAGTATGGCCATTATACTCACCATTTCCCTCAAATTGCTGACTTTAAATAGATGAAAGAATCTGGAAATGGACCATGTCCCCCAGCACCGCCTGCCCCCCAACATGCCCCACAACAATATGTACAGCAACCACCCCCTTCCGTACTGTAAAAACCCATTCCACACCAAGGGGTGATGAACACCCAATAGGATATGCATCCTGCCCCACCACAAATGGGACAGTATCCCAACTCAGGCACTCCTACCAATCACACTATCCTCCTCACTAGTGAGGAAGAAGTCCTTATACAAACGAGTAGTCGTCAATACAATGCACCTCCTGACTCCACTCCCACTACCTCGGAAACAATCCCAATCACAACCGAACCACCTTTGATGATTCCTCTCCCTAATACTGACACACCCCTTCGTATTCCTTGCATCCCATTACGACAGAATGTCAACAACCCTCAGGATTGGGTGGCACACAATTACAGTTTGTTCGATGACTTGGCACAATCTCTTGCTGCTATTTTAGTTTTAGAAGTCCTGCAAACCTTTCCTACTCAACAGAAGTCATTACTTTCCTCACTGGGGGAAGTCGACCCTACAGACACTTGTCTCATCACCTTTGACCTTGATAGTGGGGAACCTCGTCTCCCCACTCTGGTCACTTTCCAAATACCGGTTAAAATCAGGAACACCACAGTTCATCATTGCATCATTGATGAAGGCGCATCCACATGCAACATGTCCAAAACCATATGGCAGAAACTGGGTTCCCTCGAGCTCGTATCATCAACCATCACTCTGAGAGATTATGATGGACAACCATCCTCTCCTGAAGGGCTCTTTTAAAATGTCCCCATTGAACTCAAGGACAAAACTATCCTCATTGACATTGACGTTATTGACGCTCCACTAGATTACATCTTGTTTAGGTGTATCTACATGTACATGATGAAGGTTGTGGCCTCTTCTATGTTTCGTACAATGATGCTCCCCCACAACGAGAATATCATCACCATCGACCAAGTATCACATTATGAGCCCAACCCTTCCTCCAACATCGATAACATCCTACCTTTTCTCCACACTAATCCCGATGCCTACCCACTCATTGAGATGGGTCCCGTAATTTTCAAAGACCCATCCTTGCTAGGGACGTACCATGGATCACCTCTGCTCATACATCCCTTAGCACAAGTATGTGTCATCTCATCCAATGGAACAAAAACTGGAGATACCCTTCCTCCCATAGAGGTTTCATTAGTATTTGATGTCCCACTAGTAGCAGAGCTCCTTCGTCAGGAATCCCTTGAGAACCCTATAGCTCCCCCTATTCCTAATTACACCCTCCCCCAGGGCCACATTCTAGTTTGGGAGACAGTCCCCCAATCCATTACTCAAATCCCCTTCTTTTACCCACCGCCGGGTGTACAAGCCTTTCAGGTAGCAGGAACACTTACCCTTCCCAATATGGTGCTGGAAATTCTATTATGGTATCTCCTTCCAGCAGAGATGGTCCCTCAACCATCCCTCCCTCCTGTTAGTCTCTAATTTTTCTTTTGATTTAGTGAGAAACCCTAATCCTAAACCTTTCCTACCTGCACTTCATTATCTGCTTTCATTTGATTTTAATCATTGTTTTCAGCTTGTTATGGTTTGCATTTTAGTTCTTTGGATAATTTCTTTAAGTTTGGAGTTTTAAGACATGGTTCTTAATGATGTGTCACTTCATATGCCTATTTGAACTTTGCAAATTCAAATTATGCTAAGTCATTAATAGTGCTAATGGAATAACATTATTCCCATAGCGCAAATATAATCATGCCTTAATATGCGCCCGCCACCCAAATTTTGTTATGATTACATGGATCATGGACTAGGAGTTCGCATGTGTCCCATGATGGATCTCGAATCATTTTATGATTCAAACCGTTACATGATCGAATTGCTATGTACCTGCAAAGGAATCATTTCAAATCGTTCAATTCCCAAAGATCATTATCTAAACCCGCCACTTGTCATTATGATTGTGTTGAATTATAAGCGCAGGTATTTTTCTCAGAAGAACTATTATATGTTAACAGTTGAAGTTTGTAAATTCAGAATCTGATCAGTGCCTGTTGTAGCATCGTGTTTCATGGTTCCTAAGAGAAGCGGGTAAGTGGTCAGATTGGAACATGGGGGCACCGAGCTTCTTGAGGCATATCCGCAGATGGAACAGAGATTTAGAGATGCTAGTTGGTTTGAATTCCTCACTACCTTCTAAGGTCACGATGAACGGGTCTCTTTGGCATTTGCACAAAACTTCAATGGTTACGAAGTGGAGATCGGGAAATTTCTAATGTTGGTGACAAAACAAACAATTTCCAAGGCTTGCAGGTTGGTGGTTGGAGGAGAATGATGGTGGAAGAAAGAGCATGTAGTTACAGAATTCATCAATCAGTTTTTGCTGCCAGACAAACAAAACCTAGATTGGAGAAAAGGAATCCCTCGCAGTTGGATCAGATAGGAATGGCACATTGCTCTTATCGATATCCATAGGTATATCACCTGCGAAGATAGATTCTCATTGATTTATATCTATCACATTAGGTTATTAATGCATCTAAATGGTGATTATCCTTTAAATTTGCCTTATTTTCTCCTCAAAAGCCTGGCAAAAATGTCAAAAAAAGTGCAGTCACACCCCTCCAATGCAAAGAGTATCATGTTTCATCGGGTTTTAATTAAGACTCTAGTCGTGTCTTCCTTAAGAGAAATACAAAAACCCTGGAGCTAGCTCATGCAATCCCTAAATCCTGACCCACAGTGCAACAAACAGAAGAAAGGCAAAGGGAAAGGGGATGTTACACAAGAGCCAAGAATTCCAGTTGATGAAACCCATGTTAAAGAAGAATTGCCTGCCATCAGGGTAATGAGGACCAACAGATGTAAGAGACCCAAATGGGAAACAAAAAACGAAATGCTTCTTTAGGTAGATTTAAAAACAAAAGAAGACTCTGATGAAGATTATAATGTTACACTTTTAGCCAAGCATAAAGCACCAACAACCAGTAAGAATAATGTTGTAGTTAAAAGGAAAAAGAAGAAATGTGTGCCTGTGCCTCAAGGCCCTAGGAGGAACTCTACAAGAGTCACCAACAAGTACAGGCTAAGGCCCAAATCCATGTTCGATTCCTCAATTAAAAGAGAATATGTCATAGTGATAGAAGACCATTCTGAATATTCTAAAGAAGATATCAAACAAAAGACAAGAAAGTCCCCAGTACATAAAGAACCAACAAAAGAAGGTAAGTAAATTGTTCCATTCTCTACAGGAACTATAACAAGAGCTGCTACCAAATTGTCAAGAGCTAAAGCATCTGCCAAAGGTATAAGTAGGGTTCCTAAAACTAAAGAAAGTAATCTTGTAGATTCAGACCATATATCAGACATGCCTGAAGCCATGGACTCATCCATTTCATATAAAAAGCACAAATCAGGATTGGTTTCTAAGTACCAAATTAAGATGAAACAACCTCAGGTTGCCATAGATTTGAATGCACTTGCACTTGCTGAAGAGTTCCCCAAGTTCAGGGTTAAAGTCAGAACTGATAAATAAAAGATCAGAGAGATCTAGAAGATAGTGGAACATTTGAAGACAGAGAAGGCTCATTTAGAGAAATGGAGTGCTAAGAATCAAGAAAAGATGAACACAACAGAAAGAAGAAAAAACAGAAATCAAATACATGAAATACTCTGTTTTTCCTGTTTTAGTCCTTATATTAAAAAGAAGTTTATGAAAATATGGAGATGAATTTGTTAAAAAAAATATATTTTTTTGTTGGTAACATGCCCCTTCAAAAAACCCTCTCTTGGTTTTTACACAGCTATCACATTTTAAGAGATTCGAATTTATCTTTGAGGCCTAATTTTCTGATAAAGCTATAGGAAACACTCTGTTTTCTTTTACCTGTTTTAGTCTTTTTCTTCAAGAAAGGTTGCAGAACATATGGAGAGGAATTTGTTGAAACCAAAATATTTTTTTGTTGGTAACATGCCCTTTCACAAAAACCTCTCTTGGGTTTTACACAACAATCATATTTTAAGAGATTCAAATTTATCTTTGAGGCCTATTTTTCTGCGATTTCATAATAAATAATTTTCTGTTTTAGTCAGTAATTTTGGGAGAGATTGCAGAACAGTTGGGGATGAATTTTTGGAAACCAAAAGAGGTTTTTGTTGGGAACGAGTCCCTTCACAAAAACCTTTCTTAGGTTTTACACAACTATCATTTTTTGAGAGATACAAATATATTGTTGGACCCTATTTTTCAGGCATTTTCCAGATTTGTTTTCCTGAAAAATCTCATGGACAACAATTGACAAGACACCTCATCAATTTGAATTGGAGATCAGATTGGATATTCTCCTTTATTATTTGAAACAAGAAACTAAATATATATGATGAGGTTTTCAGATTCATTTGTTTTGGATCTTGATAATTATGTGTTGTTCTATATAAACTCTGTAGAAGGAGAAGTTTGGGGGTGGAAAATTGGAGATCCAGAGGACTCATTTTGAAACTCTTTGTAAGGCATTATTGTTCTCTTTGACACTTAATAGAAAAGGAATATGGATGGTTAGACACTCTTTTATAATATGTTTTTCTTTCTTCACGCTTGAGTTCATTATTCAAACTGTAATGCATTTGTTTCTCGATTGTTAATTAATATAGTAAAGAATTTGTTGTAGAAATTATTTTCAAGTTTTGATTTCAAGTTGATGGTCTTGTTTCTTTATGATATTCTGAGACAAGAATTTATGTGAAGTTGAAAAATTGAAGGCTTCACTCTCCCTTTTATTTATTGGTCTAATCTGTCTGTGTGACTACCTTTTATTCAGTCAATGCGATATACTATGTTCTGATTTTGATTTTCATGTTATGTTATAAGCTTGAACCTATTTTTCAACCATCTTATTCAAAAACCAAATCATAAAAACCTTCAAAACACTTTGCAATAAACCAATGATGCCCTAGCTTTCCCTCTCACAGTTAAGTGCAACTTTAGGGACTAACACCTCCCCAAACATAAGGAATCTCAATGCAGATTCCCATATTTAATCTCACCACACCACCCACACCCCCACTCACTAGCACCACTGCTACAACTGGGGGAAGATGAAAGAAGAAAGATCTCGCCACTCCACTTCCACCATGAGTTCATCCTCCTTGTGCACTATGCGAGAAAGATGGACACCCCACCAATAAGTTCCCATCTCTCCCTGAGATGTGAAATTTAATTCAATCCCCTAGACCAACGACACCACTCATTGTTTCCTCCAATTATACCATTACATCCTCTACAGGAGACAAAGGCCTGTGGACCAAATTCACATGTGCCATTTGTTCAGAAAATGACCATTACAACCACCATTTCCCTACGCTACCTCACTTTTGGCCAACGCTAGCAGCTGTACGCCAAATATTTTAGCAAGAACCCTTCCCATTCACATCATCTCACACACATGTCACTGAAATATGCTATGTCACGACCTCAATCAACGAACATATGAGATTTCCTTTCTCTCTCTGTGAATCACTAGACCATTTCACCTAGTAGTGTCCCACGATTATTGAATATAGGCATCGCCAAATGGCCCTTATTCAAAATCCTACACCCCCCCCATTTCTAGAAGAATCGATAATTACCCCTACTCCATTACCTGATGTTGTTCATATATTCTCTCCTGAACCTGAGGCACTCCTGACTCCCCCATGGTTCCTCGATAGTTTTTATGAGAATTTCCCCCCAAATCCCCCTAATTCTCTAGTTCATTTCCCCAAGAAAATTTTACACCCAACTACCATTTTTAACCCATAGTATCTCGATATTTGTTTTATGTCGAGCGAACCCACGCAACCCCCTTGCATCATTCCCCCTACCTCTTCACCCAAAGATAACAACACGGTGATAGTCACCCATGTTATTCCCATGGATCCACTATATTCTCGACAGTTCCACTGCGACGAAGACATCCTCGAGGAATTAACTTCCCCTGATTTCCCATGGGATCCGCTCCATCACATAGTGCTATTTCTTTCACAATAAGCCTTTGTGCCTCCTGAACAAGGCCCCTTATACGCAATTGAAACCAAATATTTTCTCCCCTTAGGGCATATAGATTGGTTCAATAACCCTATCCCTACCCTCGATGCTTTTGAAGAAGGAAATATGATGAACATTTCCCCCACCATCAAAATTAATATTTCCATCAAACCTGGAATCATAGAGGAAATCACCATCGATGTCACATGCTCTCCTAAAGAACTCATCGCTTACAAAGCTCTATTCTATAAATAATGGGACATTTTTGCCTAGTCATACATAGAGATGCCTCGCCTTGATCCCTCTATTTTATAACATCGTATAGACACATGGCCTGATATCACACCTATACAACAAAAGCAACGTCCATTACACCCATCCAAAGTGACAACCATCAAAGCTGAGATTTACAAATTACGCACTGCAGGGTTCATATACCCCATCAAATATACATCATGGGTGTCCAACCCCGTCCCTGTTAACAAAAAACAGGGCACTATCCGCGTCTGTACGAACTTTCGCGATCTCAATCACGCTTGTCCCAAAGACAATTTTCCAACGCCCTTCATCGACGAAATTATTGATGATTGTGACGACCAAGAGGCTTTATCCTTCATGGATGGTTTCTTTGGCTACAACCGAATTTAGATCCACCCAGTCGATCAATACAAAACCGCATTCACTACCCCTTGGGGTACTTTTTCATATCATGTCATGCCTTTTGGCCTCAAAAAATATGGAGCCACTTTTCAACATGCCATGACATACATTTTTCATGATCTGGCTCCAATCATTCTCTCCTACTTGGACGATCTCACCACTCGATTCAAGAAACAAACTCAACATCTCGATGACTTACGCATTTTCTTTCATAGGTGTCGTCATTACATTATCTGCTTGAATCCCCTCAAGTGCATATTCTGTGTCACCGATGGATGTCTCCTTGGGTTCATCGTCTCCCAACATGGCATCAAAGTAGACCCCCTCAAGTTCCAACCCATCATGTAAATTCCACCACCATGAAACCTACGCCAACTACATAGCCTACAAGGAAAAGCTAACTTTTTACGCTGCTTTGTCCCCAATTACACCACTCGGGCATGGTTTCCTTCGCCTCTTACGTCATGATATCCCATTCCAATGGGATGAACATGCCCAAACCTCTTTTGACGATCTCAAAATGGCCCTCTCCAATGCCCTATTGATTAGTCCACCCAACTATGACCATGACTATATCCTCTACTTATCAGCCTCAGTTGTCTCCGTAGCAAGAGTTTTCATCCAATTAAGGGATGACAACTGGGAGCATGTCATTTCCTATATTAGTAAAAACCTTTCAAGGCCACCCTTGAAATAAAATCATGAGGAGAAAATTGTCCTTTCAGTTTTCCTCACAGTCCAGAGACTGCACCATTACATCCTACTTCGAACTACCAAGGTTGTAGCAGATTCCAATCCAATGCAATACTTACTTATTCGTCGGTGAATTAATGGAAAATTTTCCCGATGGATCGTCATCCTTCAGAAGTACGACCTCGAATTTTCAACACCCAAGAGCAAGAAATCACTCATCCTCAGCAAACTCATTACGACATTTCCTTCTGATACTACTAGCTCTCCCGTCAATACTGACTTCCTCGACGAACATCTCTTTTTCATCCCCTCATATGATCCTTGGTACGATGATCTCCTCGTCTACCTCCAAACATAGAAGTTTGGAAACCACCTCTCCAGGGACGATCGTCGATGTATTCGACACTAGGCCCCTCACTACCTCCTTATCAGAGATCTCTTATATCGACGAGGGGTCGACACCATACTTCATCAATGTTTGGCTATTGATGAAGTCGACAGAGTCTTGAATAACTGCCACAGCGGTGCCTGCGGTGGCCACCTCTCAGGGATGTCCACTGCCCAGAAAATCATTCGAGCAGGCTATTTTTGGCCCATATTGTTTCATGATTTCATCCACACTATGAAGTGATGTGATAAATGTCAAATATATGCTAACAAAGCAAGAGCACCACTTGCTCTTCTCCACCCAGTCATTGTTTCTGACCCCTTTTGCAAATGGGGCATAGAATTTATGACTTGCAACCCTCCATCTAGCAATGGACAAAAATACATCATCGTAGATTATTTTACCAAATGGGCTGAATCCATGCACACCTTCAACAACACCGCTGACACTGCAACACGTTTTTTCTTCAATCACGTCATCTCCTGCTTTCGCGTCCCCCTATAGCTAGTCTCAGATCACAGAAAACACTTCGAGAATGCGATTTTAGTCAAACTCTCCTCTAGGTTAGGATTATCCAATGAATTCTCCTCCCCATACTACCCTCAGTCCAATGGACAGGTAGAGGCGGTCAACAAGGTCCTCAAAACCATGTTGTAGCACACGGTCAACAAACCTAAGACCAATTGGCACCATATGTTGTTTTCCACATTGTGGGCTTATCACACAATAGTTAAAACTACCACTGGTTTCACACCATTTCATCTTGTCCATGGGGTCGAGGCCACTCTCCCCATTGAATGTGAAATCCCCACCTTACGCACCACTATTGATATATTACCCGACACTACTCTAATGGAGCAACATTTTCTAAACTTAGAGTCATTGGATGAAGACCATCGGTCTTCCTTACAGAACAATAAGGCAGCCAAAAAATGGTTGAAGACCACCTTTGATAGCCATGTCAACCTTCGATCATTCAATGAAGGCGACCTCGTCCTTGCTTACGATATCGCTCACAAAACCTTCGTCCATGACAAGTTCGATTTGTCATGGCATGGACCTTAAATCATCCAACATTGCCTCACTAAAGGCACATATATCCTGGTCTATCCCGAAGGCCATCCCCTTAAGGAAATCGTCAACGGGTTGTACTTAGAGAAATTTTATGCCTGAGCATAGACATGCTACAATAGGCTTTTTCTTTTTGTAGAGTTTTTAGACTTTTTTTCCTCCATATCGTGTGTCTAATCTATTATTTATGTTATTTACATATGACTCCTCCATCAACCTTCCACATCAGTTATGCCGACGGAGCTAGCCGTTGGACACATAATCTCGCTTCGACCTCTTGGGCCCTCTATACCCCCTCGCATGAACTGCTCCACTCCAGTGGCATATGCCTAGGATCAGCTACCAACAATCAAGAAGAATACATAGTCATCATTGGCCTCCTTATTGAGGCCAATAGATCCCATATTCGTCACCTTAGTGTCTTACTAGATTCCCAACTAGTCGTCCTCCAGCTCAACAATGTGTACTATGTACGTGATCCATGCCTCTTCCGCAAATACCTGCAAGTTAGAATTTTATCTCGACATTTTGATTCAATCACATTCACACATATTCCAAGATAATTTAATCAAATAGCAGATAATATGGCTAACCTAGTGTTAAAATGGCATTTATCCCATCAAGTTACCATTACACATGCATAACTCATCAAAAGTCTGTCACAGCATATAAATTAGATAGCATAACCAAAAAACATCAACACATTTGAACATCACAAAGACCCCAAAATGTATATCGATATATATATATATATATATATATATATATATATATCGGTCAAGTGTGCCATCAATGTTTACAAAAAACAATACATATACAACATCTGTAGGTAGGTGAACCACCTCACCCCTATAAATACAAAATCAATGTCCCAACACCATATACAAAAATAACTATACAGGGGCACTCATGGCACCTCTAAATCTCCACCACCTGGTCCTCTCTCGGGAGGAGGTGCCCCACCAGCTATGGGTCCCTCAGGTCCTAGGGGCAGTCGCCCAGTCATAGCTGCACCGGCTATAGATTCTCTGCTGATCAAGGTCTGCCACTCTACCGGAAGGCCCACACATTGCTCCAAGACCCCCTCATCTTGAATATGTGACCACATGTCATCGGGCACTCCCTATAGTACCACCTCCAAGCGGCGACGAACATCCTCGAACTCTCCCCCGACCCCCGCTGAAGGAGAATGTGACGGTCCTGCACCCGGATCATCAAAAAAATGTCTCCTTCCTTCTCTCTCATCATCTGTTGACCCCACGCCAACCTCATCCTACCATCATCTCTCCCCTTCCCGTGGCTCTCCCCGTGGTGGTCTCACAGGCCCCTAATGAGTCGATACTCTAACCAAATCAACCTCGCGCCCGTGAGGTCCCACATTTGCACACACAAAAAAAAGTGAGAGAATCAACATCCATCTATACATATAGAACATGATATACTATCTACAAATCAACACATCAAATATATCCACATACCTCTGCGGTCGAACACCTCTCCCAAGGGAAGCACCATCTCCAAATCATCCGTGAAATCCACCCCACTATATGGGAACTGGAGTATGATCTATGGAATTTGATGCCACACCCATGCAGCCTCACCCATGAAGTAATGGCCACCCTCCCCCCTACCATGGTGAACTAGAATCCTTACCCACTGCCTCAGTTGCGACTCTCGCATCCCTGGGGCGTCTAATAACACTCTTGGGCACAACATGGGCACCCTCTCCAAAAACCATGCCACCAAGATGGACCCAAAGAAAAAATCCTCTAAGTCAACATCTCGACAACTGTTGAGCTGCCCCACCATCTTGGTGTGTAGCTTCAAGCCCCAGTAAAAATGCTCACCCCCCAGTGCCCACTACATGATCCTCAGTCGACCCCCCCTGATCCACTGAGTCACGAGAGATCCATACACTCTCACAATCATCAATGCAACACACCAATGCACTAGGGTGTCCATCACCCCATTCCTCACCACAGAGATGGACATGTAGTCCTCTCTTGAACAATAGGTCTGGGCTAAGACAACCATCTGCCCATCCCGGGGTACCACAGGCTCAAAAGGTAGCAGGGTCCCCCGAAATGGGAGCCCAGTCAAAAAGTACACATCCTCTATAGAAGAGAATGCTAGGTTCTCACCTCTCACAATGAAACACTGCAGCTACGGACTCCACATGGAAATCAGGAACTGCAACAAGTACTCATGTGCCCTCACTAGTGAGCACTCAAAAAATTTCAGCAGCCCACAAGTTGCCAAAGCATCACGTACTGTCGGCTCTTCATCTCTCACTACCTCTCTCAGGAATTCTTAGTCCCTCTCTCTCTAGTGGATCGACATTGTCAAATCGGTCACCTGCATCCACACATAAAATATTCAATTAGCCATCACAACACACAAGAACATCAAAATCTTCAAAAAAGATTAGTTTTTACACCATTTAGCTTTTCCTCAAAGGCGCGGATTTTTTCCCCACAGGCGCCCACATATGTTCACCTGTTCATCCGACAGTCACACACTCATGTGAAACTGTTGGCAATACAGGGGTGCAACCATGCGCCCATTTCACCTCAGCAGATGTGCACCCTAGTCCGCCTGTTCTCTCCACAGTTGTGCACACATGCACAACTGTCAGGAACAAAACCGCGCATGGGTGCGCTATTGTACTTTGCATAGACACGCATCCCATGTGCACCTATTTCCCCCATTTGGGTGCCCTTGTGTGTGGCTCTTCAAATTACAACCATGCACTCATGCGCACGAAACACTCGATCGCCCGCGCATTGGGGGGCCCACCCTCACAGAACCGCTTGTACGACCATACGTACAAGCACTACCCAAAAAACAACCCCTAGCTACTGTGTAGGAGGATATGACCACTAACCTAAAACTCACTGATCCTGAATCAGTTGGTTCGATCTCCCAGAATCTCCAAATCTCTCATCCAATCAATCTGGCAGTAGGTACAAATGAGGTGGCAATGTGGGCCCTACAACTATATATAGTCCCTTTTTCCAACCTTCCATACTCAATTCCGGGAGCTCCAAGTGTCCGTTTTCCGATTTGTCTTTAGCCACGGGACCAGGATCTCACCATCTCCACAGTCAAATTCCCCGGGTGACCATCCATCCTCAACCCCTGGGGAACATTTTTCTCACATCACGCCCATGTACGCATGCTTATGTTCAAAATGATCAAATAACCATTATATGTTCTTTATCTTCAGATATTTTTCACGTCGGGTATTTGGTTTTCATTTGTGCAGGTACTTGGTCACCACAAATCATCATGACCCTTTCAGGTATAAGATCACTACTGGAATGTAATCATTCCCTCTGAATATCAATTGCATCTCCCAGTCACACCCTCTGATATTTTCCTCTTAGGTCCCCTCATCTGGCTTTGCAGTACTCACACCTCCATTGCACTTCAGTACTATCACTCGGTAGCACTCTTCCCCATATGAGTTGTCCCATTTATATTCCCCCTTGACACTTTGACACTCATGATGCTTCCACCCGCTAGGGTTGGGAGTCCTCATAGTCTTTGAATTCTCGAGAATTAGCCTCATGCTCCTTCTCATTTTGCTAACTTCCCCATAATGGACTCCTGAGTAATATCGTCATGATTCACATTTTGACTACACCTTCGTAGTATCATTATCCCTCTATCTGATCCACCATAAGTTTTCCCATATGTATATTGTCCTCCATTCATTTTACCTAATACAGAAACCCAACTATGGGGCCCCCACCCTCCACCTGCTTTCCACACAACTTGCGCCCTCACAGGCCAAGCCATATTGCACTGGGGCACCCGTTTCTATATATGTACACTTTTCCCAACTGATTCTTTATTTATTTGGTAATTGTACAAAGCCCTTTGTTTCCGGCCATTACATAGTTTTTTGTCGTCACCTTTGGCAACCTTCCTTTTCCTGCAAAAGCAACCCATGTTTCCCTTAGTTGGGGAATTCATTACCTTCTCCTCCTGGTGACATCGTCCATAAAACCTGAGTATCCCACAATCCATTTACCCCTAATCTCTTAGTTTTTCCACTTTGTCATTCCTCTGGAACAACTTAACCATAGTCTAGGGATCCCCCCTGACACTAGATTCAGTTCCACAGTTGTTGCCACTTATCCTTCAAAATTTTCCCCAAACAAGGGAAGTCTTGAGTCTCACTGCATCTTGACTTCATCCATGTATCTCCTCAGTCCCTGATCTTACCATGTGGATTTCATGAAGCCCTTTTCTTCTTGGAGTCATGTCTCCCTTCCTATCGACATCAACACAGTTTCTAGAAGGGTGACAGTATCTTGACTCTCATTACCTTTACAATGAGATGTCTCGGATGACACAGAGAGAACCATCATTGCTCTCTGTTTTCATTGGCCCCCATGACATTCAACTTCAACACTTTATCATGTTGAGGTGGGTCTTACTTTGCGACTCTTGTAGTTGTTTTTATATTTTCCGAAGACCTCTGAAATTTGATAGGCCATCAATGCTTGTGAATCCTCAACACTTGTTTTAGGTATCATCGCCTCTTTTCAGAGTTTGTTCACCATCATATTTATCCTTTGCCATTATCAACACACCCCGAAGGGCACTGGATTCATTTACACCAATACACAGCTTCGGTTACTGTATTACACATTTTTGAATTACATGACATGAGCATGGGGCATGCCCTCTTTGTTTGTACACGATTTTATTTTTCCACACCTTGCGAAAGGTTTAAGTCCTACAGGTTCCCCTCTCCCTCCAATGGGTCGCTCTTGCAATTCCCCTCAACACTCTTTCTTACAAAGGTACTCTCAGTAGAAGAAACATTCACGTATTTTGTCTATACGTATGCTCTTAACCTCACACATTAGGGGGCATCTGTTATCACTGGAATTTCATCCGCAAATGGTTATAGGAATCCAACATATTCAAACACCCATTAGTATATCCACGACCCAGAAAATGCATTTCCAAAGGGCACAAAACTATTCAACTTGTTAAAAAATCAACATGCACTAAGGATACAAAGGCAGGGCGCATACGTGCGACAGTCGAATAACGTCAGAAAAACGCATATGTGCCCTATGTGCGACTGTGGACACAAAAATCCACACACACCTCAGAACAACACATTTATGATTTTTTTCATCCTTCAACCCACTTATGGTTCATCTCCCAAGTCTATTTGACACCTAAATCTGAGCTGAATCTGAGTGGGGGGTTGGTCAAAGACCTAAGGGTGCCCTAAAGAGACCCTTGTTCACACTAAAGACTAGTTGAATAATGCCTCAAAGTTTTGTTGTAAAAAGAGGCCATGGGTGCACTACATTTTCAAGGAATTCATTTGTATTGTTATGCTACCTATATTCTCTAGGAGAATCCTCTTTTCTCATCAAGCGCATACAAGCACCATTTCATTTAGCCATTTACATCACCTCTTGAGTGGATGGGCTTTGAATTTATTCACCATTTCCTTTTTGTTTGTTACTTGTAAGAAGAGCTCAATCATTGGGGGTTCAAGAGCCCTCCCTTGGAGGAAGAGGGGATCCATAAATCTCCCTTTCTCTTTGGTGTTTTCCCACTAATACAACTTATCCATTGGTGGCATCCATGTTGTTTATTTTTTGTTCTATTTCCCTTATGCACTCTAGTTTAGTTTATTTTATTTTTATTAGCAATAGTTATTTGTTTATTTATTATGTTTGATGTTTCTAACTCTTGCATTCACTGTTGTCTTGGCCAACTAACCCAACTGGACTTGTAAGCGTCCTTATTTTTCTCATTTAGGTGATGAAAGGAATGAAATAGATTGGCGACTCCACTGGGGATTGGTGTCAATTTCCCCCCCATTTGGGTTGTTTGAGCACTTCATTTTGGTTTATTTAACTTGCAGGAACCATAACCGGCCCATGCCTGCCTGCAAAAATCTAAATTCACAGCTGAGTTGAGAGAATTTCATCTGAAACTTCTTTCATGGCCATGTAATAGAAAGTGCACAGGTTTTTTAACCCACAGTCGCATCTTCCGAGAACATGTGCCAAACCCACTGTGTTTCTCAGCGCATTCTACACACTGCACCAAAAGGTCATTTTCCATTCGTGCATTGGCACCCAATGCGCCTCTGTCTACTCTGCGACCTGCACATTTGTCCAGAAAATCATACATTGTAAGGGTTTTTGTGATTTGTTGGAGGCCCATAGGCTTCTTAAGTTTGATTCTATGTAGATTGTAATATGCACCACATTGATATTCCCTCTCCACATGAAGGGTTAGTCAAAACATAGGCACTTAGGGGGTTAAAATCCATATTTATCTTGTTTTGCATTTATTTTGCCACATGGATGGATTTCTTTGATTAAAGATAAGTTGGAATCATCCTACATCACAAATATAACTACTTCCATTGGGACCAGAAATTGAATGTCAATATTTGAGTATGGTCTTCTATTGCGCCATAAAGCGATCTTGAGAATCAGAAAAACAATTGAGGGAGAATTTCATCTCCCTTAAAGACAAAATCTTTAGGAGAGGACAACAACCCTCTTGGGACTCCTCTTAGTTTATTTTCAAAACACATCTTAAAATTGTAACGGTACCATACATGCCCACATTCTACAAAGATAGGATAGTTTTGAATTTACTTTCTTAGATCAAATCACTAGGGAAGTTTAAAGGTTTTTGTAATGGGCCCATACATACCCACATGTCCACAATCTAAGATAGTTGTTGAAGCTTTCTTGGATTAAATCACACTAGGGAGTTAAAGGATAGGTAAGGCCCATATGTCCACATGCTAGTTCTCTAGGTACTTTAAAATTCCGCATGGTTGTACCAATGGAATTTAGTAAATTAGGTAATCAATACTTGAAAGGACCACACAGAGTCCACATGCAGCAAGGTGACACCTAAATTATTAAAAATTTGGGACACTTTCACTTGTTCACACACAAAGTCACTACTCACTCACATAGTTTTCATCTTGAAACGTGGAGGTTGAAGTAATTTTCCTCCAAAGGGATTATGAAACTCCCCACCCCTTTTCTTGACGAGACTATCCACTCCCATTTAATTTCAATGAGATTGGTTCACACCCCCAATCTCTCAAACAACCACATTTAAATTTTTTCTAAAAACTCACTAAGTTTTCCACTACAGGAGGTGCCAAAAGAATTTTTTTAGTCTAGGTAGGATCTCAGGGATAGGCATCCAAATACTCCCCGTTATTTGGTTCTCACATCTTCAAAAAATAGAAGTTGTCAAATAGGGAACTTTAAAATCATCCACGTCAAGTGTTCCTAACACCATAAGGCCGAGGTCTAGTTGTTCTATGCATCCCCCCTTGAGGGACCCACCTCTTGGATGAGATCCAGCCCGTGACCCATTTCTTAGGCCGAAAATATAAATGTCACACTTTGACCTTGGTACCTAGTTACCAAATTTTAGGATATCTACCCAGGTGACAATTGTGGGCTGCAATTGCACCTTGATTGGATTTTGTGTGGCTATTGGGAAATATCACCAGCTCTTTTAGGATATGCACCCTCTACCCCTCATTATAATTGATTACTTCATCCTTCACTAGTTCCTCTTCCGGTGGCTTCAGACCCCACTGTTGAGGGCTATTGGAAGGTCCAGTGCTATTTTGAGAGGAAGGACGTTATGTCTTTTAAGAAATGAGCATTTGTTTTCTTTGTTCTCCCACGCAGACAAAATCCACCTACCCACATGTATTCTTATTTATTAATTGATTTATGTATGATGCTTTTGTGATTACATGCAATTGTGAGATATATTGTGCAGGTTCAAAAATTATAGGAAAGACTCTTGTTCATTTATTTCATCTCATCACCATTTTGCACACATCCACTTGGCTAGTCAGAAATCATAGGGGACCCACAGAACCCCTATCATTCCAGACGATTTCCAAATCTCCCCCCCATTCTAGGGGGACTTCCTAGTCTTTCCAACTCATCGGCTCCACTTTCTCACACTCCTGTGAGTGCTACCGTCTTAGGATCTGCTTTGCTTGGTTCCACTTTACTTGGGTCCACTTCCCAAGGTCAACCATCCACCCACTTTCCTTTACAACGAAGCGGGGGGGTACACTTCTTCCCCAAGAGGAAGTACAACCCCACCTAGCCCCCCTCAAGTTATGGGACACAAAACACTCACACCATGGTTGGAACTAACCCTACTCATGGATCAGGTACACAAACCATTCCCACCATGATGGGAATTAACCCTCCACCACCACTCCAAATGCCATACTTGGCTTCCCTCAACATACCAGATCTGACTAAGCTCACCAATGATCCTATATTTGATGACCCCACATGGCCTACAATGCCTACCAAAATTCCTTCAGACATCCCCCAGTTTGAAGGAAAAGTGGGAGACGACCTAACCAACCATATCATGAATTTTCACTTAAGGTTCTCTTCAAACAACATCATGGACGACTCTATCTGATTGAGGTTATTCCAACGCATGCTAACTGTCCCATCAACCAAGTGGTATGTAGAAGAAAAATTTGGGTCCCATGTGAACTTTGAATCTTTGGCCAAATAATTTTTGACCTTCTTTCAACTACCAATCCGTCATGATAATGGTGTCAAACAATATCTGATTTTAAACAAACCTCTGCTACACACATCGCTGACCACATTCATGAATGGCATCGACGATGTAGTCTATGCAAAGCAAAAGCCACCAAACAACAATGCCTCAATTGGTTTCTCAAATCACTTGTTTCCCTCCTTGCCAAGGATGTAGCTTCCACCTTCCCCCAATCGAAAGAAGAAGCCATCAACAAGGCTCAACAGCTTGAACTCATTTATTCACAGTCAAGATACTTATATACGGTACTACCTGACACCCCGATACCCATGCCATTCGGCCAAGAAAAACCTAGAATGTCTCACTTAGTGGATGGATTGATTGGTACCACTACACACCACAATCCACACCTCCATTAACCACCTATGTATGGAACACCTCAATATCCGTCGGTATATGGAGGACCCCCTTATTCTCCTCCTCCCCCTTATCAACAACCATACCCTGTTGCCCTCTTTCCACCCATAAGTGGACCCCCACTGACACCCACAGTACACCGAGCAACCCAACCAAGTTTTTGTAGCCTCTCTACATCTGCTTACACTCTAAGCACTAGTGAAAGCGCCACACCTTCATATGTACCTTACATATCATTACCCCAAAATAATCCATACTTTCTATTTCCTGTCCCTCCACAGCTCATGGCTCCACCACCCGGACATCAACATGCTGGGGTTAATTTTGTTCAACCCTCTCACATTCAGCAATATCAAAATAATGAACAGATGAATACGGGAAATCTGACCCATCAGTTGAATAATGCCAAAAAGAAAGTAAAAAACTGAAACAATAATAATCTAGGACTAGGAGGGAACCAAAACCACCCCCAACAGAACCAACCTATTGGGGGCAACCAAAATTTCCATTTCCCTCAAATTGCTTACCTTAAATGGATGAAAGAATCCGGAAATGGACCACGTCCCCCAGCATCGGTTGCCCCCCAATAGGCCCCACAACAATATGTACAACAACCACCCCCTGTCGTACTGCAAAACCCCATTCCACACCAATGGGTGATGAACACCCAAGAGGAGATGCATCCTACCCCACCACAGATGGGATATTATCCCAACTTAGGCACTCCTACCGATCGCACTATCCTCCTCACTAGTGAGGAAGAATTCCTTCTACAAATGCATAGTCGTCAATACAATGCACCTCCTGACTCCACTCCCAGTACCTTAGAAATAGTCTTGGTCACAACCAGACCACCTTTGATGATTCCTCACCATAATACTAACAAACCCCTTTGTATTCCTCGCATCCCATTATGACAGAATGTCAACAACCATCAGGCTCGACGACACACAATTACAGGCTGGTCGATGACTTGGCACAATATCCTGCTGCTATGTTAGTTTTAGAAGTCCTGCAAACTTTTCCTACTCAATGGAAGTCGTTACTTTCCACCCTGGGGGTAGTTGAACCTGCAAACACTCATCTCATCACCTTTTAACTTGATAGTGGGGAACCTCGTCTCCCCACTCTGGTCTCTTTCCAAATACTAGTTAAAATCAAGAACATCACAGTTCATCGTTGCATCATTGATGAAGGTGCATCCACATGCATCATATCCAAAACCGTATGGCAGAAACAAGGTTCCCCCAAGCTCATACCATCATCCATCACTCTGAGAGCTTATGATGGATGATCATCCTCTCCTGAAGGGCTCTTTCAAAATGTTCCCGTTGAACTCGGGGGAAAAACTATCCTCATTGACATTGAAGTTATCGATGATCCACTAGATTACAACATATTGTTTGGGTGTATCTACATGTACACGATGAAGGCTGTGGCCTCTTCTATGTTTCATACAATTATGTTCCCCCACAATGGGAAGATCATCACCATAGACCAAGTATCACATTATGAACCCAACCCTTACTCCAACATCGATAACATCCTACCTTTTGTCCACACTAATCTCGATGCCTACCCACTGGGGTCCCAGAATTTTAAAAGACCCATCCTTGCTAGGGACATACCATGGAGCACCTCCTCTCATACATCCATCAACAAAAGTATGTGTCATCTCATCCAATGGAACAAAAACTAAAGATACCCTTCATCCCACAGAGGTTTCATTACTATCTGACGTCCCACTAGTTGCAGAGCTCCTTCCATAGGAATCCCTTGAGAACCCTCTAGCTCCCCATGTTCCTGATTACACCCTCCCCCAGGGCCACATTCTAGTTTGGAAGATAGTCCTCCAAGCCATTACTCAAATCCCTTTCTTTTACCCACGGTTGGGTGTACAATCCTTTCAGGTAGTCTCAACGCTTACCCTTTCCAATATGGTGCTAGCAATTATATTATGGTATCTCCATCCACCATAGATGGTCCCTCATCCATCCCTCCCTCCGCAAATAGAAGGAATCCTGATGCATATTCCCATATTTACTCCCACCACACCACCCACACCCCCACTCACTAGCACCATCGCTACAGCTGGGGGCAGACAGAAGAAGAAAGAGCCCGCCGCTCAACTTCCACCACGAGTTCATACTCCTTGTGCACTATGCGAGAAACATGGACACCCCACCAATAAGTTCTCATCTCTCTCTGAGCCGCACAATTTAATTCAACCCCCTCGACCAATGGCACCACTCGTCATTTCCTCCAATTCTGCCATTACATCCTCTACAGGCAGCAAAGGCCTGCGAACCAAATTCACATGTGCCATTTGTTCAGAATATGGCCATTACACCCACCATTTCCCAGTTCTACCTCACTTTCAGTAGATGCTAGTAGCCCTATGCCAAGGCTTTCAGCAAGAACCCCTCCCATCCACATCATCTCACACACATTTCACTGACATCCACTATGTCATGACCTCAATCAACAAATGGATGAGATGTCCTTTCTCTCTCTGTGAATCACTAGACCATTTCACCTACCAATGTCCCATGATTATTGAATACAGGCGTCGCCAAATGGCCCTTATTCAAAATCCTACACCCCCCCCCATTACCAGAAGAATCGGTAATTAACCCTACTCCATCACCTGATGTTGTTCATATCTTCTCTACTGAACCTGAGGCACCCCTGACTCCCCCATGGTTCTTGGATAGTTTATATGAGGATTTTCCCCCAAATCCCCCTAATTCTCCAGTTCATTTCCCCACGGAAATTTTACACCCGAATACCATTTTTAACCCACAATATCTCGATATTTGGTTTATGTTGAGTGAACCCGCACAACCCCCTTGCATCATTCCCCCTGCATCTTCACCTGAAGATAACAACACAGTGATAGTCACTAATGTTATTCCCCTGGATCCACTATATTCTCGACAGTTCCATTGCGACGAAGACATCCTCGAGGAATTAACTTCCCCCGATTTCCCATGGGATCCACTCCATCATAGAGTACTTTTTCTTTCATAAGAAGCCTTTGTGCCTCCCGAAAAGGGCCCCTTATATGCAATCGAAACAAAATATTTTCTCCCCTCAGGGCATATATATTTCTTCAATAACCCTATCCCTTCCCCCGACACTTTTGAAGAAGGCAATATGGCCAACATTTCCCCCACTGTCAAAATTAATATTCCCATCAAACCTAGAATCATAGAGGAAATTACCATCAGCGCCGCATGCTCTCCTAAATAACTCATCGTTTACAAAGCTCTCTTCCAGGAATATTGAGACATTTTTGCCAAGTCATACATAGAGATGCCCGAATTTGATCCCTCTATTGTCGAACATTGTATAGACACATGGCCTGATATCACACATGTACGACAAAAGCAGCGTCCATTACACTCATACAAAGAGGCAGCCATCAAAGATGATATTTACAAATTACGTGTTGTAGGGTTCATATACCCCATCGCATATACATCATGGGTATCCAACCCCATCCCCATTAACAAAAAAATAGGGCACTATCCGCATCTGTACAGAATTTCGCGATCTCAATCACGCTTGTCCCAAAGAGAATTTTCCGACACCCTTCATTGACCAAATTATCGATGATTGTGCCGACCACGAGGATTTATCCTCCATGGACAATTTCTCTGGCTACAACCAAATTCAGATCCACCCATCTGATCAATACAAAACTACATTCACTACCCCTTGGGGTACTTTTTCATATCATGTCATGCCTTTTGGCCTTAGAAATGCTGGATCCACTTTTCAACGGGCCATGACATACATTTTTCATGATCTGGCTCCAATCACTCTCGCCTACTTGGAAAATCTCACCTCTCGATCCAAGAAACTAACTTAACACCTCAATGACTTACCCATTGTCTTTCACAGGTGTCATCAGTACAATATTCACTTGAATCCCCTCAAGTGCTTATTTTGTGTCACCACTGGACGTCTCCTTGGGTTCATCGTCTCCCAATAGGGCATCACAATAAACCCCCTCAAGGTCCAAGCCATCACGGAAATTCCCCCACCATGGAACCTACACCAACTGCAGAGCCTACAAGGCAAAGCTAACTTTTTACACTTCTTTGTCCCCGATTACACCTCTCAGGCACATGATTTCCTTCACTACTTACATAATGATATCCCATTCCAATGGGACGAACATGTCCCAACCGCTTTTGATGATCTCAAAATGGACCTCTCCAATGCCCCATTGATTAGTCCACCCGACTATGATCGCGACTATATCCTCTACTTATCATCCTTAGTTGTCTTCATAGCAGGAGTTCTCATCCAATTAAGCGATGACGACCAGGAGCATGTCATTTACTATATTACTAAAAACCTTTCAGGGTCACCCTTGAAATAAAATCACGAAGAGAAACTCGCCCTTGCATTTGTCCTTGCAGTCCAAAAACTGTGCCATT
The DNA here is from genome assembly GCA_000966675.3 of Picea glauca. NCBI lineage: Eukaryota > Viridiplantae > Streptophyta > Pinopsida > Pinales > Pinaceae > Picea > Picea glauca. The sequence goes on from JZKD02S2224311.1 coordinate 236,922, forward strand.
ACATTCTACTTCGAACTACCAAGGTCATAGCAGATTCCAACCTAATGCAATACTTTTTCAGTCACTGAAAAATTAATGGAAAATTTTCCCGATGGATCGTCATCCTTCAGGAGTATGACCTCGAATTTTCAACACCCAAGAGAAATAAAGACCTCATCCTCACCGAACTCATTACGACATTTCCTTCCAATAATACTATCTCTCCCATCAATACTGACTTCCTCGATGCACATATATTTTTCATCCCCTCGGATGATCCTTGGTACGACGATCTCCTCATCTACCTCCAAACATAGAAGTTTAGAAACCACCTCTCCAGGGACGATCGTTGACGTATTCGGCACCAGGCCCCTCGCTACCACCTTATCGGTGATCTCTTATATCGATGAGGGGTCGACACCATACTTTGTCAATGTTTGACTATTGACGAAGCCGATAGAGTCTTAAATGACTGCCACAACGACGCCTATGGTGGTCACCTCTTAGGGACATCCACCACCCAGAAAATAATTTGAGCAGGCTATTTTTGTCCCACATTGTTTCATGATTGCATCCACACTGTGAAGCGTTGTGAAAAATGTCAATTATATGCCAACAAAGTGAGAGCACCACCTGCTCTTTTCCACCCAGTCATTACTATTGGTCCCTTTTGCAAATGGGGCATAGAATTCATGACTTGCAACCCTCCATCTAGTAATGGAAAAAAATACATTGTCATAGAAGTCAATTATTTTACCAAATGGGTTGAAGCCATGCCCACCTTCAACAACATCACTGAAACTACAACACATTTTTTCTTCAACCACGTCTTCCCACGTCCCCCTACAACTAGTATCTGATCGCGAAAAACACTTCGAGAATGATATTTTCATCAAACTCTCCTCTAGTTTAGGCTTCTCCCATGAGTTCTCTTCCCCATACTACCCTCATTCCAACAGATAGGTAGAGGTGGTCAACAAGGTCCTCAAAACCATGTTGCAGCACATGGTCAACAAACATAAGACCAATTGGCACCATATGTTGTTTTCCACACTGTGAGCTTATCGCACAACATTTGAAACTGCCACTGGTTTCACACCAATTCATCTTGTCCATGGGGTCGATGCCACTCTCCCCATCAAATGCAAAATACCCACCTTACGCACTGCTATTGAGCTATTACCCGACATTTCTCCAATGGAGCAATGTTTCTAAACTTAGAGTCATTGGATGAAGACCGTCGGTTTTCCTTACAAAACAATGAGGCAGCCAAAAAATGGTCGAAGGCCACCTTTGATCGCCATGTCAACCTTCAATCATTCAATGAAGGTGACCTCGTCCTTACTTACGATATCGATAATGATACCTTTAGCCATGGAAAGTTCGATTCGTTATGGCATGGACCTTATATCATCCAAAATTGCCTCACTAAAGGTGCATATATCTTGGCCTCTCCCGAAGGCCACCCCCTCAAGGAAACTATCAACGAGTTGTACTTAAAGAAATTTTATGCATGAGAATAGCCATGCTACACTAGGATTTTTCTTTTTGGATAGTTTTTAGTCTTTTTTTTCCTCCATATCTTGCGTCTAATATATCATTTATGTTATTGGAAGATGCCTCCTCCATTGGCCTTCCACATCAGTTACACCGACAGAGCTAGCCATTGGACACAAAATCTCGCTTCGACTGCTTGGGCCCTCCATATCCCCTCGCATGAACTACTCCACTCCAGTGGCATATGCCTGGGCTCAGCTACAAACAACCAAGAAGAATACACAACCGTCATTGGCCTCCTTGTCAAGGCCAGTAGCCGCCATATTCATCACCTTAGCATCTTACTAGATTCCCAACTAGTCCTCCTCCAGCTCAACAATGTGTACCATGTACGCAATCCATGCCTCTTCTGCAAATAACTGTAAGTTATACTTTTATCTCAACATTTTGATTCAATCACATTCACACATATTCCAAGACAATTTAATCAAATAGAAGATAATATGGCTAACCTAGTGTTAGATTGGCATTTATCCCATCAAGTTACCATTACACATACATAAATCATCAAAAGTCTGTCACAACATATAAATTAGACAACATAACCAAAAAGCATCAACACATGCGAACATCACAAAGACCCCAAAATTTATGTCCATATATATATATATATATATCAGTCAAGTGTGCCATCAATGTTTACAACAAATAGTACATATACAACATCCATAGGTAGGTGAACCACCTCACCCCTATAAATACAAAATCGGTGTCCCAACACCATATACAAAATGGGATCACAAGACTATACAAAAATAACTATATAGGGGCACTCATGGTGCCTCTAAAGCTCCACCACTTGGTCCTCTCTCGGGAGGAGGTGCCCCACCAACTAGGGGTCCCTCAGGTCATGGGGGAAATTGCTCAATTATAGCTACACCCGCTACAGCTGCTCTATGGATCAAGGTCTTCCACTCCACCGAAAGGCCCACACATTGATCTAGGACACTCTCATCTTGAATACTCAACCACTTTCCCTCGGGCACTACCTATAGTAGCACCTCCAAGCGGCGACGAATATCCTCAAACTCTCCCCCAACCCCCGCTGGAGGAGTATATGATGGTCTTGCAACCAGATCATCAAAACAATGTCTCCTACCTGCTCTCTCATCATCTTTCGACCCCATGCCAACCTCATACTGCCATCATCTGTTCCTTGCCTGCGACTCTCCTAGCGATGGTCTCACAGGCCCCTGACGAGACGGTGCTCTGACCAACTCAACCTCACACCCACGAGGTCCCACATCTGCACACACAAAAAAAAAGTGATAGAATCAACATCCATCTGTACATAGATAACATGCCATACTATCTAGAAATCAACACATCAAATATATCCACATACATCTGTGGTTGAACACCTCTCCCGGGGGTAGCACCATCTCTAGATCATCCCATAAATCCACCCCACTATATGGGAACTGGAGTATGATCTATGGCATCTGACGCCACACCCATGCAGCCTTAGCAGTGAATTAATGGCCACCCTCCCCCCCCACCATGGTGAACGAGAATCGCCACCCACTACCTCAATCATGACTCTCGCATCCCTGGGGCATCTAATAACGCTCTCGGGTGCAACATGGGCACCCTCTCGAAAAACCATGCCACCAAGATGGACCCAAAGGAAAAATCCCCTGATTCTTTAGCTCGACACCTGTCGAGTTGCCCCACCATATTGACATGCAACATCAAGCCCCTGGAAAAATGCTCATCCCCTTGTGCCCATTGCATGATCCTCAGCTGACCCCCACTGATCTGCTGAGTCACGAGAGATCCATACACTCTCACAATCATCGATGCAACACATCGATGCACCAGGGCGTCCATCACCCCAATACTCACCATAGAGTCAGACATGTAGTCCTCTCCTCAACAATAGGTCTAGGTTAGGATAGCCAACTGCCCATCCCTGGGTACCACAGGCTTAGCAGGTAGCAGGGTCCCTTGAAATGGGAGCCCAGTCAAAAGGTACACATACTCTATAGCAGAGAATGCCAGGTGATCACCTTGCACAATGAAACACTACAGCTCTGGACTCCACATCGAAATTAGGAACTACAACAAGCACTCTTGTGCCCTCACTAGTGAGCACTCAAAAAACTTCAGCATCCCACAAGCTGCCAAATCACCACGTACTGTCAGCTCCTCATCTCTCACTGCCTCTCTCAGGCACACCCAGTCCCTCTCCCTCTAGTGGATTGGCATTGTCAAAATGGTCACCTTCATCCACACATAAAATATTAAATCAACCATCAAAACTCATAAGAACATCAAAATCTCCCAAAAAGATTAGTTTTTACACCCTTCATCTTTGCCTTAAAGGTGTGAATTTTTTCCCCACAGGCGCGCACATATGCACGCCTGTTCATCCCACATTCGTGCACTCATGCGTGACTGTTGGAAATAAAGGGGCGCACCCATGTTCCCTTGTCACCTCAATAGACATGCACCCTAGTGTGCATGTTCACTCCACAGTTGAGAACACATGCGCAACTGTTAGGGACACAACCGCGTATGGGTGCACTTTTGTGCTTTGTACATGTGCGCATACCATGCACACTTGTTTCCCCCATTTGGGAGTCCCCATGCACGACTCTCCAAATTACAGTCGTGCACTCGTGCGCATGAAACACTTGATTTCCCGTGCACTGAGGGGCCTACCCTCACAAAACCCCTTTGTATGGCCATCCGTACAAGCCCTACCTAAAACAAAACCCCTAGAGACTATGTAGGAGGATACGACCACTAAAATGAAACTCGTTGATCTTGAATCAGTTGGCTTGATCTCCCGGAATATCCAAATCTCTCCTCAAATCTCTTGTCCAATCACTTTGGTAGCAGGTATAAATGAGGTGGCAATGTGGGCCCTACAACTATATATAGTCCCTTTTTCCAACCTTCCATACTCAATTTTGGGAACTCCAAGCTTCCATTTTCTGATCCATCTTCAGCCACAGGATCATGATCCCACCACCTACACAGTCACATTCCCCAGGCCACCATCCATACTCGGCCCCCGGGGAGCATTTTTCTCACATCACGCCCAGGTACGCATGCTTATGTTTAAAATTATCAAATAACCATTATATGTTATTTATCTTCAAATATTGTTCACGTTGGGTATTTGGTTTTCATGTGTGCAGGTACTTGGTCACCACAAATTAGCACGACCGTTTCAGGTATAAGATCTCTATTGGCATGTAATCATTCCCTCTGAATATCAATTTCATCTCCCAGTCACACCCTCTGATATTTTCTTCTCAAGTCCCCCCATCCGGCTCTACAGTACTCACACATCGGCTGCACTTCAGTACTGTCACCTAGTAGCACTCTTCCCCACATGAGTTGTCCCATTTATATTCCCCCTTGACACTTTGACAATCATGTTTCTTCCACCCCCTAGGGTTGGGAGTCCTCATAGTCTTTGCATTCCCGAGAATTATTCACATGCTCCTTCTCCTCATTTTGCTAACTTCCCCATAATGGAATCCCGAGTAATCTCATCACGATTCACATTTTGACTGCACCTCCATAATATCATTATCCCTCCATCTCATCCACCATTAGTTTTCTCATTTGCAGATTGTCCTCCATTCATTTTACCTAATACATAAACCCACCTATGGGGCCCCCACCCTCCACCTTCTTTCCACGCAACTTGCGCCCTCACAAGCCAAGCCATATTTCACTGGGGCACTCATTTTTGTATTTGTACACTTTTCCTAGCTGATTATTTATTTATTTGGTAATTGTACAAAGCCCTTTGTTTCCAACCATTAAATAATTTTTGTCGTCACCTTTGGTGACCTTCCTTTTCCAGAAAAATCAACCCATGTCACCCTTGGTTCGGGCATTGATTACCTTATCATCCTAGTGACATCGTCCATAAACCTTGAGTATCCCACAGTCCATTTACCCCTGATCTCTGAGTTTGTCCACTTTTTCACGCCTCTGTCACAACTAAACCATAGTCTAGTCATCCCCCTGACACTAGATTCATTTCCATGGTGGCTTCCAGTTATCCTTCACAAGAATCCCCAACCAAGGCCAGTCTTGAGTCTCACCGCATCTTGAATTTTTCCATGTATCTCCTCAGTCCCTGATCTTACCATGTGGATTTCATGAAGCCCTTTTCTTCTTGGAGTTGCGTCTCCCTTCCTGTCGACATAAACACAGTTTCCAGAAGGCCGACAGTATCTCGACTCTCATTACCTTTACAATGAGGTGTCTTGGACGACACAGAGAGAACCATCATTACTCTCTGTTTTCGTTGCCCAACCATGACATTCGACTTCAACACTTTATCATGTTGCGGTGGGTCTTACTTTGTGACTCTGGCAACTATTTTTATATTTTCCGAAGACCTTTAAAATTTTATAGGCCATCAATGCCTACGGATCCTCGACACTTCTTAGAGGTGTCATCGCCTCTTTTCAGAGTTTTTTCACCATCAGAATTATCCTCTTCCATTATCAACATGCCCCTGAGGGCGTTGCAGTCATCTACACCAAGACACAACTTCAATTACTATATTACACATTTTTTAATTACATGACACGAGCATGGGGCATGCTTGCCTCGTTTGTACATAGTTTTATTTTTCCACACCTTGCGAAAGGTTTGTCTCCTATAGGTTCCCCTTTCCCTCTAATGGGTCGCTCTTGCAATTCCCCTCAACAATATTTATTACAAAGTTACTCTCAGTAGAAGAAACATTGATGTATTTTGGCTATACGTATACTCCTAACCTCACACATCAGGGGGCATTTGTTATCACTATAATTTCATCAACAAATGGTTACAGGAATCCAGCATCTTCAAACACCCATTAGTACATCCACAGCCCAAAAAATGCATTTCCAAAGGGCACAAAACTTTACAAATGGCTAAAAAATCAACATGCTCTAAGGATATAAAGGCAGCGCCTGCACGTGCGACAGTCAAATAAAATTGGAAAAATGCATATGCAATTCCCCTCTAATGGATCACTCTTGCAATTCCACTCAACAATATTTCTTACAAAGTTACTCTCAGTAGAAGAAACATTGATGTATTTTGGCTATACGTATACTCCTAACCTCACACATCAGGGGGCATTTGTTATCACTGGAATTTCATCCACAAATGGTTACAGGAATCCAGCATCTTCAAACACCCATTAGTACATCCACAGCCTAAAAAATGCATTTCCATAGGGCACAAAACTATACAAATGGATAAAAAATCAACATGCGCTAAGGATATAAAGGCAATGCGTGCACGTGCGACAGTCAAATGACGTCGAAAAAATGCATATGCACCCGATGCACGACTATGGACTCAAAAATCCGCGCACACCTCAGAAGGACACCTTTATGATTTTGGTTGCCCTTCCACCCACTTTTGGTTCATCTCCCAAATCGATTTGACACCCAAATCTGAGATGAATTTGAGTGGGGGGTTGGTCAAAGACTTAAGGGTGCCCTAAAGAGCCCCTTGTTCACACTAAAGACTAGTTCAATAATGCCGCAAATCTTTTCTATAAAAAGAAGCCATGGGTGCACTATATTTTCAAGGAATTCATTTGTATTGTTATGCTGCCTATATTCTCTTGGAGAATCCTCTTTTCTCATCAAGATCATACAAGCACCATTTCATTTAGCCATTCACATCACCTCTTGATTGGATGGGCTTTGGATTTCTTCACCAATTCATTTTTGTTTGTTACTTGTAAGAAGAGCTCAATCATTGGGGGTTCAAGATCCCTCCCTTGGAGGAAGTGGGGAACCATAAGTATCCCTTTATCTTTGGTGTTTTCCCACTAATACAACTTATCCATTGGTGGCATGCATGTTGTTTAATTTTTGTTTTATTTGCCTTATACACTCTAGTTTAGTTTCTTTTATTGTTAGTAGAATTAGTTCTTTGTTTATTTCTTATGTTTGATGTTTCTAACTCATTCATTCACTGATGTCTTGTCCAACTAACCCAACTGGACTTGTAAGAATCCTTATTTTTCTCATTTAGGTGACGAAAAGAACACAACCGATTGACGACTCCACTGGGGATTGGTGTCAATTCACCCCCCCCCCCATTTGGGTTGTTTGAGCACTTCATTTTGGTTTATTTAACTTGTAGGAACCATAACCGGCCCATGCCTACCTGCAAAAAGATAAATTCAGAGCTGAGTTGAGAGAATTTCATCCGAAATTTCTTTCACGACCGTGTAACATAAAGTGTGCGGGTTTTTTAACCCATAGTCACGTATTCCGAGAACATGCGCCAAACCCACTGTGTTTCTCAGCACATTCTATGAACTATGCCAAAAGGTAGTTTTCCATTCGCACATTGGCTCCTAATGCGCCTTTGTCTACTCTGCGACCCGCGCATTTGTCCAGAAAATCATACATTATAAGGGTTTTTGTGATCTATTGGAGGCCCATAGCCTTCTTAAGTTTGATTCTATGCAGATTTTAATATGCACTACACTTAGATTCCCTCTCCACATGAAGGGTTAGTCAAAACATAGACACTTAGGGGGTGAAAATCCATATTTATTCTCTTTTTGTATTCATTTTTCCACATGGATGGCTTGCTTTGATTAAACATAAGTTGGAATCATCCTACATCACAAATATAACTACTTGCATTGGGACCAAAAATTGAACGTCAATCTTTGAGTATGCTCTTCTCTCGCACCATAAAGCGATCTTGAGAATCAGAAAAATGATTGAGGGAAAATTTCATCTCCCTTAAAGACAAAATCTTTAGGAGAGGACAACAAGCCCCTCATGATTCCTCTTAGTTTCTTTTCAAAACACATCTTAAAATTGTAATGGCCCATACATGCCCACATGCTACAAAGATAGTATAGTTTTGAATTTACTTTCTTAGATAAAATCACTAGGGAAGTTTAAAGGTTTTTGTAACGGGCCCATACATGCCCACATGTCCACAATCTAGGATAGTTGTTGAAGATTTCTTAGATTAAATCACACTAGGGAGTTAAAGGATTGTTAAGGACCCATATCTCCACATGCTAGTTCTCTAGGGAATTTAAAATTCTGCAAGGTTGTACCAATGGCATTTAGTAAATTAGGTAATCAAGACTTGTAAGGACCACACAAATTCCACATGCAGCAAGGTGACACCTAAATTATTAAAAAAATGGCACACTTTCACTTGTTCACACACAAAGTCACTACTCACTCACATAGTTTTCATCTCGCAACGTGGAGGTTGAAGTAAGTTTCCTCCAAAGGGATTCTGAAACACCCCACCCCTTTTCTTGATGAGACTATCCACTCCCATTTAATTTCAACGAGATTGGTTCACACCCCCAATATCTCAAACAATCACATCTAATTTTTTTCTAAAAACTCACTAATGTTTCCTCCACAAGAGGTGCCGAAATGTTTTTTGTAGTCTAGGTAGGATCTCAGGGATAGGCATCCAAATAACTCCCCATTATCTGGTTGTCACATAAAATAATAGAAGTTTTCAAATAGGGAACCTTAAAATCCTCCAAGTCAAGTGTTCCTAACACCATAAGGCAGGGAGATACCTGTGAAGGGTCGAAGGCTGAGATTCAGTTGTTTTGTGCGTCCCCCCTTGAGGCACCCACCTCTTGGATGGGATCCATCCTGTGACCCATTTCTTAGCCCAAAAATCTAAATGTCGCACTTTGACCGAGGTACCTAGTGACCAAATTTTAGGATATCTACCCAAGTGGCAATTGTGGGCTGCAATTGCACCTTGATCAGATTTTTTGTGTCTATTGGGAAATATCACCAGCTCTTTTGGGATATGCACCCTCTACCCCTCATTATAACTGATTACTTCATCCTTCACTAGTTCCTCTTCCAGTGGCTTCAGAACCCACTATTGAGTTCTATTGGAAGGTCCAGTGCTATTTTGAAAGGAAGGACATTACGTCTTTTAGGACACAAGAATTTGTTTTCTTTTTTCTCTCATGTGGACAAAAACCACCTACCCACATGTATGCTTCTTTATCAATTGATTTATGTATGATGCTTTTGTGATTACATGTGATTGTGAGATATATTGTGTAGGTTCAAAAATTATAGCAAAGACTCTTGTTCATTTATTTCATCTCATCACCATTTTTCACACATCCACTTGTCTAGTCAGACATCATAGGGGACCCACAGAACCCTCGTCATTCCAGAATCTTGCTAAATCTCCCTCCCATTCTAGGGGGAGTTCCTAGTCTTTCCAACTCATCAGCTCCACTTTCTCACACTCCTGTGAGTGATACCATATTAGAATCCTCTTTGATTGGTTCCACTTTCCAAGGTCAACCATCCACCCACTTTCCTTTACAAGGAAGCGGGGGTCACACTTCTTCCCCAGGAGAAAGTACAACCCCACCTAGCCCCCCTCAAGAGACAGGGACACACAACAGTCACACCATGGCTGGAACGAACCCTCCTCATGGGTCAGGTACACAAACCATTCCCACCATGATGGGAATTAACCCTCCACCGCCACCCCAAATGCCATACTTGGCTTCCCTCAACATACCGAATCTGACTAAGATCACCAATGATCCTATATTGCACGACCCCACATGGCCTACAATACCTACCAAACTCCCTTCAGACATCCCCAAGTTTGAAGGAAAAGTGGTAGATGACCCGACCAACCATATCATGAATTTTCACTTATGGTGCTCTTCAAACAACATCATGGATGACTCTATCCGATTGAGGTTATTCCAATGCTCACTCACTAGCCCATCAACCAAGTGGTATGTAGAAGAAAAATTTGGGTCCCATGTGACCTTTGAATCTTTGGGCAAAGAATTTTTGACCTTCTTTCAACTACCAATCCGTCATGACAATGGTCTAAAACTACTCTCTGATTTTAAACAAACCTTTTCTACACACATCTCTGACCACATTCACGAATGGCATCGGCGATGTAGTCTATGCAAGCTAGAAGCCACCAAGCAACAATGCCTCAATTGGTTTCTAAAATCATTTGTTTCCCTCCTTGCCAAGGATGTAGATGCCACCTTCCCCCAATTGGAAGAAGAAGCCATCAACAAGGCTCAACATTTCAAACTCATTTATTCATAGTCAGGATACTTATATACGGTACTAGATGATGCCCCGAGACCCGTGCCATTCAGCCAGGAAAAAATTGGAATGTCTCATTCAATGGATGGATTGATTGGTACCACTACACACCACAATCCATGCCTCCAAAATTGAACTATGTATGGAACACCTCAATATACACTAGTATATGGAGGACCCCCTTATTATCCTCCTCCCCCTTATCAACAACCATACCCTGTTTCCCTCCCTCCACCCATAAGTGGACCCCCACTGGCACCCATAGTACACCCAGTAGCCCAACCAAATTTTGGTACCCCCTCTACATCTGCTTACACCCTAGGCACTAGTAAAATCACCATGCCTTCCTATGTACCTTACAAATCATTACCCCAAAATAATCCGTACTTTCCATTTCCTTCCTATGGTTCTTCTGCTTCACTTGACTAGACTTTTGTGGTCGCGAAAGTGGCACTGGGTTCAACATCGATAGTCTTCCTCCCTCCTTTTGAATTTGATTTAGAGTTAGAATCGTCCTCTGACTCAGAATCCTTTAGGTTGACCAAAAGTGACTTCTTGTAGTGACATTCTTTGGTGTTGTGCCAAGGGATTTTATGGTATTCACACCATTTTCCCATGTCCTTCTTTGTCTTCTCATTACGCTTTTTGTGTTGTGGATTGGAATTTTTTTCCTAAAACTGACCATCTTTTCTTTGTCCCTTGTTGTGTGGGTTGGGGACACCTTTTCCCTGCTTCGACTGTGAGGAGTTTGCATATCCAAACTCTCATCTCTTCTTCTTAAGATTCTGCTCGATCTTGACAGCATATCTATAAGCCATACCCAATGAGGTGATGTCCAAAAACTCCATTTTTGTTTGAATGTATCTATGAAAATAACTGTGATATTTGAACACCAGATGTCACTTAGATTATTTGATACCCAATTTGGTGCGCAGGGTATGGAAAATATTGGTGAAATCTGGTATTGTCTGGTCCCTTTCCTGACACAGGGTGGTCAATCTAGTGTACTAGTCCTCGTAGCTTCCAATAGGGTAGTACTATTCTTTAATGGAATCCCGAAAGGAATCCCATGTAGGGGAGACCAAAAATATTGTAGATTCCTTTATGGCCCTTTTATCAAAGTAAGTATCCCACCAATCCTTAACATGGGGGATGACCTTGAGGAGTGAAAAAATAATATTTTCCCTTTCGAAAAAATTGTGGACCGAAAAATACCCCTCGAGCAGATTAAACCATTTATCTACAACATCCACATCTATCAGTCCTTCAAATAATGGAATCTCAAAATTTATCTATACCTTGAAGGGGGTTGCATGGCCACTTGATGAAGATGCTTCTCCCGTGGGAAGTCACTGAAGGATCTATGCAAAGTTTTCCATCATTTCATTCCTTTGTCATGCAAGGGCTTCCTTGAGAAAATTTTAAAAAGGATCTCCTTCTCCATTATCTTTATTTTCATCCCCCATGTTTTTTTTCGGGCCCAGTGCGACCGATATTGCAAAGGATCGATTGGTTCGAGTCCCAACTTCTTGTATCTAGATCTTGTCAGGGACATGCATGAAGAAAAATAAATGAAGATCAAACAGCTCTGATACCACTGATCCAGATTTGGGAGAAGAATGAACTAATTAATAGACTCATACAATAAACATAGAGATATGGAGAACAACACAGATATCTAGTGAATGATATCTGTTGATACTGAGAGGGGGGTGAATCAGTATCAAGTACAATTTAAAAACCTTTTCCAACTTATACTTAAACCATTCAATTATATCCTATGAGCAATGAACAATAGTATAAGAGTTACACCAATACACCACAATACACCATGCACAATATATATGAGAAATAATCAA
>JZKD02S2224311.1:262154-280602 GCA_000966675.3 Picea glauca
ACAAAATGACGGAGAAAGGGATGGAAGACATGATTCATGAGGCTTTGGAAGGTGGAGGGGGCATTACACAAGCCAAAGGGAATGACCAAAAACTCATAGTGGCCCTCATGAGTGCAAAAGGCCATCTTGGGAATGTCTGCCTCTTTCATACATATCTGTTGATAGCCCAAGCGAAGATCAAGTTTAGTAAAGAATTGGGCGCCACTCAATTAATCCAGGATGTCATCAATGATAGGAATGGGAAATTTTTCTTTAATGGTTAGTTTGTTAAGGGCACGAAAGTCAGGACACATTCTCCAAGAACATTCTTTCTTCAAGACCATGACTACAGGAGAAGAGTAAGGCATCGTACTAGGGCGGATAACTCCTGCAGTAAGGAGTTCCTGGACCATTTTCTCAATTTCATTTTTTTGTGAAAAGGGGTGGCGATATGGACGGATATTGGGAGGAAGGCTTCCGGGTACAAGGGGAATGGAATGATCATGAACACCACAGGAAGGAGGGAGTCCTTGGGGAGTGGAAAATACCATTTGATGTTTAGAAAGGAGGGCTTGGAGGTCTTGTGGCATCAGGGGTGTCTTTGTTGCTTGTATGACATGGAGTTGGGCAATGACACCAGAATGACCTTTTTTTAGCATCTTTTCCATGCGATGGGAACTAATGACCTCAGATGAACCAACAATGATGCCTTTGAATTTATATTGGTGTCCTTCCTGGTCGAATTTCATGGTTAATTCCTTAAAATCCATGAGAATGGGACCCAAAGTCCTTAGCTAGTCTGCACCCAACACAATGTCACAAACGCCCATGTCGATAGAAAACATATGGGATTTTAGGTGGTAGTCACTGATTTGGAGACGCACATTTTCATAGCGCCCTCCACATTTCATGGAACCACCATTGGTAATCATGATTTGGAAATTGTTGACGACATGGATGTAGCAATGAGTTTCTTGGGCAATGCGGCGATGAATAAATTATGGGTGCTTCCACTATCAACCCGAATGATGACCTTTCTATGCTTGATGTAACCGATTAACTTGAGGGTTTGGGGGGTGGAGAAGCCAGTGAGAGCATTGAGGGAAATGATCGGTTCCACTTCGGGAGGGTCTGAGGGAGGGGTTATGTCAGTGATTTCAGGTGACTCAGACACAAGGGGAGTTTCAACATCCTCTTCCGAAATATCCTCAGAGATGGCCATATAAATATTTTGTTCCTTACACTTGTGGCTCGGGAAATATTTGTCATCACAATTATAACAAAGGCCTTTGAGTTGGCATTCAACCATTTCAACCCTGGTCAATTTTTGGATCATTAATGGGGTGGAGGGAGTAGTGGGATTTACAGGTTTAGGGCGAGGGATAAAGGAGGGTTTACAGTTTTGAGAAGATACAACCTGTTGTGCTTCTTTATCATTTTTAGTATCCTCCACCCAACTCAAAGGTCGAGCCATGAGGACATGGGCCTAAATCTCATCCTTGAGGCCACTGATAAAACACTCTCGAAAGAAAGCATCAGTCTTGCCCTCTGTTCGAAAATCCAGGCGCACAAAGGCAGCTATGAAGTCTTCTACTATTCCTGATTGTTTCAACTTTGTCAAATGGCCCAAATGGTTGGTTTCAGTGTCAAAGCGTTCATAAATCTTAGTCAAAAATTGGGTCCAAGCAATCTACCCTTGATGGGAAGTTTTTCTCCATTGCCACCATTGCCGACGTTCTTGATCTAGATGGAGAACACCATATCGGAGTTTGTCCAAGTCATCTGTAATGTCGTATAAAGAGAAATAATGTTCCATTTGGGTTACCCAACCAGTGGGGTCCGAGCCATCAAATTTGGTCACATCCACCCACGGAAGGTGTAGGTCACGTTGAAAGTGATGGTGCTAAAAGGTATGGAAATGGGAGGAATGTTCACCTTTAGTCTTTGGAGGTGCGTCAGAGAAAGGGTCATCTGTAGGGATATTCAGTTTGGTGTAGAGTAATGCAAAGATAGATTCAAGCTGGGTGGTCAGTTCTTGTTTGAATTCCTCCATTGAGGATTGCATGGTTGTATTTATGGTTGTATTGATGGATGTATCGATGGAGGCAATAGTGGCACTGAGTTGTTTCACTTCTTTTTGGGTCTCGAGGAAACCAGATTGCAAGGTGTTGAAGTGAGCTTCCAGGTCTTGGCTATGGGTATGGGCCATAAGGATGGGTGAACTGAAAAGGGGTGGGCGGGGTAAACTGTTTTTCCGAAAAATGATATGGATGAATGTGATAAGGGTGAAGAGATGAATCCAATGGAATAGGTCTCAAATAATGGTGAAAAAAATTCCAGACTTTTTTTTTTCTTTTTTTTTTTTTACACCTACAGAGTTATACTCTGGTCTGAAGAATACTGCAACGATGAAATCCCCAAATTCTTAACCAATAAGAAAAGTGTAGTGATTTTGCAACCCGAACACAGTTGCGCGACAACAGATCTTATCTGTTTTAATTTGTTTATGTTTCTGTCTCCCAAGGGTTAGGTATTCAAGGGTTCTATAGACAAGGGTTTCCCTCTGCTATAGCTCTCTGATATACATGTCGGGTCCAACAATAGTACTCGGCCCAATATCTCAGGGAACTAACTAAGGAAGATAGACCATACCCATAGTCGTACTACCCGACTACCCAGGTACTGGAGAGTATCTTCTCGAGTGTTGTTCTTGGTGGCACTATAACAGTCAGGCGGTCGATCAGTTTATATAAAGAGGGCTTTAGGAAATCTAGGCTGATTCTGTACACAGGTGTTGTCTAATGCGCTACCACTCGAAGGGGCACCAACAAGAGTTACAAGGGTGTCCAACAGATGTGCTCTTAAGAACCACTTGTATTTCCTGCATGTATGAATCCCTCAACTGCGGGTTTATGCGTGTAACGACAGATCTCTGTGGCTTAAAGACGCCGAAATACGTCTCTACCCTGAAAAAAAATTCCCACAATTTCTGCCAAGGAAAGTGCTTTGATACCACTTGTAATATACCAGATATAAAAAGTATGCAGAACAGAAATAAAATGCTAGAAATGGCAGAATAACAGTAATAAAACCAACATAATCTCCACAATAACAAAGAAATGATATAAGAACAACAACATAATTAGCACTTTGATTCAGAAAGAAATTTTCACGGGCCTCTTCGAGGGGGCAACCTCCAGTCGAGCAGCGCTCTATTACAATAATCTCCAAGCTAGGGTTTTCATACCCTCGACCCTTATTTATACTAAATATGTCTATCAAGCGAAGCATCTAGAGGAAGATCCTTCTAGAAGCGAAAGCTTCTATTAGGTCTTCTTACATCCGCCTTATTCTATTTTATTGAAAGGCCTTATGAATATTGACCTTTATTACATCCGAATATATTACTCTACCTATGTGCGGGTTAGGACCCTAACATTTTCCATGGCCAACTTCAGGAATTTTTGTTCATCAGTAATGTCATGATTCATGAATTTAAGACCTGCAATATTTCTGAGCATATCTCCTTTAAGGATTACTACATGCAGAATTGTTGTTGTCCCCAACATGTACTTCCCATTGGCGGGTAGGTGTATTGGTGGTGCATTATCTGTCATCGAGGGTAGGTAATATCTGTGGAAACTCTCTTGTGATGCCGAAGTCTAAGCTCCAACTACTTTCTCGACCTCTGGTGTCTCTATAGGTCATTTTTCTTGTTTTCACACTGTTTTTGACGTTGCTCCAACTTTGGGCAAGGCCATTCATCTTCTGTGAAGGATTCCTAGAATATCTCTAATTCTTTTCTCTGGTAGTTTTTGCTTGGCTCCAGTGCTCTCAAATCCTCTCTGGTTCACTCTATTTTTCTCTCAATTGCATGCAAAAATGACTTACACTTAACAAATTCCTATTGTTTTTGTGCCTTCATTCGAACTGTACATGCCTCATATTGCCTAAACTGCCTTGTCCAATCCACCACCATGGTTGATGAGTTGTTAAATAAATGATTCTTTATTACCAAATCCATCATGTGATTTTTCCCTTGTACTGCCAATCTGTCGTGATTTCCTACAACTTTTACCAATTAAGATTATATTACGCCTTTATGCCCTGTCACTCCCACTTCATAGGCATTTTTTTGTGACTTAATTCTTTTAATAGTATTGGCATATCCAAACTGTGTAATAGTTCGTGTTGTTGTTTTTTTGTGCTTCACAGTCTGTCTCTTTTGCATGTTATTTTCTAAATTGACGCAGTTCTGTTCTGATGTGTGATAACCATTCCTTCTATGCAAGTTCTTATTCCTTGGTACTCTAACACTCTTTTTATTTTTTCTATATCTAATATTTATTTGATTTTCTTTCTTTTTCTACTTTTTTATTTGTTTTTCTTTTTCCATTCTTACTATGGTACAACTACTATGATACATGTGTTCTAGCACAGCCCAAATTACTGCACAGAGTGTTGGCCATCTCTATAGAGTTTCAATCAAATTCCATTCACTATTCCTTTGAGGACTTCTCCATTCATGGTTTCCAACTAAACAACACCCATCTCTATGACATGATGAATTACATATGGTCCTAACCAATGCATTCTAAACATTTATGGATGATGCATAAACTTGTTGTCATAGAGTAATACCAAATATCCCACTTGAAACGTTTTTTGTTTAATGTGTCGATCATGCCAAGAATTCTCTCTTTCTTTCTACACTTGTTGATGGAACCCTGTGAAAAACTTGTCTTCCTCAAGATATACCAAATGTGATATTCTCTCCTCTATTGTACCACAATTTGAAAGATCAGTGATTGTTTCAATGCACATGCTAGGTAGAATAAACTCCATAAGCATTACTGCTTCTTGTCGATAGACCAACCTAAAAGGTGTTTCCTTGTCAACTTCTTACTTGTAGTCTTGTAATCCCATAAAACTACAAGAACTCTTAAGTCCCAATCGTCTCTCCCTACGTTGATTTTTTTTTTCAAAGCATTATCCAAGATTTTATTGAATGCTTCCACTATTCCATTGGCCCGAGGATGATATAGGGTACTCTTCTGATGATGAATTTGGAAATCCTCATTCAATTCCAAAATTTTCTTGTTCATAAAGTGTGTTCCTTGATAACTGAGTAATATGCATGGACATCCAAACCTTGTGACTGAATTCTCAAAAAAAAATCTCACAACAGTCTCTGTGGTGTAATATGTAATTGATGTTGCTTCTTCCCATATTGTCAAGTACTTCGTCACAATGGTTATGTATCTTTCCCCTAATCTTATTTCTTGTGGGTTGAATTTCCCTTTAAAGCCTTGCACATAAAGAGTGTAGGCCACCAAAGCCTTGCACATAAAATATTATGTGTAGTTTCTCTCCCTACATAATGTCCTCATGTAATCCCATCATGTTCTTCTTCAAGTATCATCAATCACTCATGTTCCAACACCCAATGTATCAATATTCCATCTTCACCCATCTTGTAAAAATTCCATGCAATCAATTAATAATTTGATGCTTTCACTAACTGTTGCTTCTTTTATGCAACCATCATATCTGATGGAGACATATATGTGATTAGAAACTGCACAATGTATGATAAGTGATCATCCACCATTTTCACTACAAACATTTGTGCATCTAGGAAGCTATAATCTAAGTTATGTGCATCTTCTCCTGATAGTATGCGTGATATATGATCTGGTCCTGCATTCATATTCCCTAGTTTCACTACAACCTCAAAGTTATATTCCTGAAATAATAATATCCATCTACATATTCTTCCCCCCAACACTAGCTTGTCGACTAAGTATTTTAATGCATAATGGTCTATATACATATTAAAGTGAGACCCCAATAAATAAAGCCTGAATTTTTGTAGTGCATAGACCATTTCCAATCATTCTTGTTTCGTGGTAGTATAATTCTTCTCTACTATAGACAACTTCCTTCTTGCAAAAGCAATTGGGTAATCTATGCCTCCCTTCCCTGGCTGGGATAATATTATTCTCAATGCTATGGATGATGCATCTACATGAACATGGAACTCTTTGTTCCAATCCGGAAAGATCAAAATTGACGTAGTTACAAGTTTCTACTTTAAGGTGTCTAATCCCTTATGTTAGTCCTCATTCCATTGAAACTTTGCTTACTTATTCAATAACTTTTCCATTGGTGTTGTGATCTATGTGTATCCCTTGATAAACTTCCTATAATATCCTATATGACCTAGAGTTTCCCTCAACTGAATGATTCATGTAGGAGGTTCTAACTCCATAATTACTGCAATATTGGTTGGATATACTAATAATCCTCATTTTCATACTACATGTCCCAACAAAATTCTAAACGGTGTGAAAAAATATACTTCTTCAATTTCAATGAAATATGACACTTTCTAGACTGATTCAACTTTAGCCTAAGGAATTCTATATGATCCATCAGTGGAATAAACATAGTCCAATCATCCAAGTACACTTCTAGGAACTTATGGATAAATTACTTGAACACTACAACCACTACTCTGGAAAACACCATTGGGACATTCTTCAAGACAAAGGGCATTACTGTATACTAATAAATCCCCCACTTTGTCGCAAAATTGGTCTTGTGTCGATCCTCCTATGCAATTTTTATTTGATGGTACCCCAAGAATCCATTTGTGAAAGAATAAGTTTCTTTGCCTCCTATGTTCTCCAGTACCTCATCCGTGAATGGTGTTGGGAATGGGTCATGTAAACATGTGTCATTCAGTTTTCTTAGATCGATGCATATCATGATTCCTCCTTTCTTCTTGATCTGCACTACCATCGGACTGACCCACTCAGATTCTTCTATTGGTTCGATGATTCCCACGTCCAACATCCTGTCTATTTCAACCTTCAACTTTTCCTTGTACTTCAGATTTAACCTATAAAGTCGTTGTCGCACTGTATTAGCAATTGGTTTCATTGGAATATTCATATAACCTAAGTCCCTTGTTATTCCCTTCATCTCTGAAAATGTCGATGGAAATAGGTCATGATATTCTCGCGATAAGTCTGCAATCTTCTCAACTGTCTCATCACTCTAATAACCTCCTATCTGCGCAAACTTGAGATTCTCTGTTACCCCAATGTTTACCTTCCGCTTCTTTATAGGCTGTGTATATGCAGTGGATTCAATATTTGTCCCTTCTACTACTCTTTCTCCTTTTGTCTTAGGTACTTGTACATTTATGGGATTCTCTTCATCATGTTCCTCCTTAGCCACATTGTAACACTCCAACAACTCATGGACAATCATCTTGGCTCTGTGTGCACTGCATACTGGTACCACCTCCATCGTCCCTTCTTCTAAAAATATCTTAGTTTGAATGACCTATCGCATTATATCTATTGATGGATATTCATGTTCAAATGTAAATGTGATTTTGAACCTATGGACCAACTCTTCCCATATTGTTGTCTCTCTGTGCATTTCCAATTCCAAATACTAGTTCTTTTAAATTGTGTCCAATGTGTGTATAAATCTTTGCATCCATTATGTTTTTGGTACTAAAATCCATAGAGCCCTGTACTATTCAACATGAACCAATGGATAATTCTCTCCTGTATACTTATGCAGAATATCTTCTTCCTTAGTGCCAAACCTTACTTGAATTAGTATGTTGCACTGTGACTAGTATTTTATTCTCTCTTTGTCTGCAACCCACTATTTGGGTGCAGTTGCTTTCACGACTACATTTAGTTCTAACATTGTTGTTTGGGTACCTACAACTCAAATTCCCTTACAAACAAACTTATTTCAGTTAACCCGTCATACCTGGGTGGATCGCATAGCTCTATTCCAATCCAACACAAGGATTAAGTTATATGTGCACATCATCTAGTTGACACTTCATTCATTCTTTGTTGCCAATTCTCTAGAACTTCTTCAAAATATAACGCACAGGAACTGATATTTCACCAAATTATCACACCATCTGTAGTCAGGTTAACATAATCCTCCATCCTCACAGTCATGTTATATAAGTTTTCAATGCCATTCCCTATAGCTGGCTCTATGTATCTCTTTCCTTTTGATGGGTCCAAGGGTGCAGTAATTTCAATTCTCCAACTTCAAATATCATCTCCCTCCTCTTCAAGGTGATGATCACCTAGTTATCAAAATCCCATTCCAGTCCCATCTATTATGGATATGGTTAACTTTAATCCATGATCTCAATCACTTCAAAGTCTACCAAATTTCACACCCCATCTATGTTCACATGTAGTCCTGTCAAACGACCAATCGATAATATTTTGTGTTCATTCGTGAGCCTTAGCAGAATAGGATACCACAATAGCTTGGGTTTTCCCATCATCTCCCATGTCGATTTAGGAAAAACATTCACATCAGACCCCAAGTCCAAGATAACATTATCCACATCATACTCCCCAATTTGTGCACTGAATATGAATTCTTCATTGGTCCTCTTCCTGCGCAATACCTATTTTTCCATACTTTGTGTGATGGGAGATTATCTTCCTCGTGTTTAATGATCAATCATGTCATATAGTGTACTCAACGTAGTTTCATCCTTCATTAAATCGACACAAATTTTCAGGAATTATGTTAGTGTGCTTACCTTTCCATTCAAATTCTTTATCATAGCGTGATCTTCTACATGAGGCACAGCTGACGCTGATGCTCCCCAATCCAATCCAAGTACTTCTTTTCTTTCTCTCTAATATGTCTCCTTTTATTTTTGAGGATTGAAGGCTAACATAGAACTTGCTGAACTTCTTACCGATTGATTAGTATTATTTCCTTCACTCATCATGTCAGCTCATGTTCTAGCTCCTCTACGCGTAACAATTGCTATTCTTGGTCCTTCATTGTGTCTTTTGACTAATATATTCTACACATTCTGATTGGATTCGACTTCTAGTTTCTTCTGGCCTGCCATTTCGCATCTAGTTGGGGACAATATTTTGTCACATGATCCATTGCTTTGTAGTATGTGCACGTTGCACACAGATTTAGATAGTCGTGGGACAATTTTCCTCATTGATTAAAGTTATAACATATTATCGGTCCTCTTCCTCCTCTACCAAAATTCCCTCTACCTCAGCCTGTACCAAAGTTTCCTCTATTCCCTGGATTGAAGCGTCTTTGAGTATTATATTATAGACCACCCCCTTCTACTTTATAATTCTCCTCCCGAATCATGTACATATCTGATGTGCGCTCCCTCATTAAGTTGAACATGCGGAAATCCTTCACGTCATGTCCCATCGACTTGAAAAAATTACAAAACAAGTTCCTTGGGGTACTCTGATACTTATGTAGTAATGGAAACTCAGTTGGGTGATGGTCCCATTTCTTACATATCTCACAATATCCTCCTCTCAGTAATGGATTCAATGCTCCTCTCACAAAATACTATGTGAATTTTGGGCATTCGTCCTTTTGATGGCCTTCAATCATACATTTCTCACACCAAACCTACTCACATTTATTCTTTCCCTTTGTCAGTTCTTCCAGTTGAATCATCAATGCATCCAACTGTGTCTGAACTTGCATAATCCCTTCATTATCTCCTACCAAAGATGATTATGATTTCATTTCAATTTCTAATGCCTCGGGCTACGATGCAAATTATGTTGAATCAATGACCTGTGAATGCATGGTTTATCAAGGTGGATATTGGTGGCCACCCACCTATTCCAACTAGATGCTCTTGATAGTTTTTAGTTAAACACATTCTTTTGTACTTATTTGTAATTGTGGGTTCTACACTTCCGGGGTTATTTGAATACCGACACATCTTCTAGGTGGATACTAGTGGCCTCCTACCTAATCCAACTGGCTTATTTTTTATGTTTTCATGTCAGCACATCTTGTTGTACTTACAGGGTTGTTTTAGGGACCTAAACATTTTTTTTTCTCACCATAGTCAAATTGTATATAGAGTCAGAGTTTGATCACATAATGTGTATTTCTCTAAAATACCTTTCCAATGGGCTATCACACACCTAAAATGGAGGTCATATGAAAACGTTACAACCCCAGGAAGTTTAGGTACCAACTTACCAATAATGGCCCACATAACGTTTGGCGTTTCATCTCCTAGGGTTAGGTTTTTGGATGTCCATGGTTTTGGAATTCATGAGTAATATCAAAAATTCCTCTCGAACCTCATTGTAATCATTATCCTCAGATATATGCGCATAGCATCCACATCTCTTCTCAGAGATAGATACCACCATTCAAGAAAGTGTTTCAGTTATGGAGTTTTACAGTTTCATCCTATTTCATTTATTCAATATAATATATTGTTCACTGGATATTTGTGTTGTTCTTCATATCTCTATGTTTATTGTATTCAGTTTGTTAATCAGTTCGTTCTGCTCCTAAATCTAGATCAGTGGCATCAGAGCGGTTTGCTCTTCATTTATTTTTATTCATGCATGTCCCCAACAAGATCTGGGTACAAGAAGTTGGGACTCAAACCAATCGATTCGTTGCAATATCAGTCACGTCGAGCCCAAAAACAACCCATGGGGGAGGAAAATAAATATGATGGAGAAAGATATCCCTTTAAAATGTTTCTCGAGGAATCCATCGCATGACAAAGAATGAAATGATAGACAACTTTGTGCAGATCCTTCAACGACTGCCCACAGGAGAAGCATATTCATCAAGCGGCCATGCAATCCCCTTCAAGGTACACGTAAATGTTAATATTACATTATTTGAAGGACTGATAGATGCAGATGTTGTAGATAAATGGTTGAATCTGCTCAAAGGATGTTTTTCAGTCCACAATTTTTTTGATAGGGAAAATATTACTTTTTCACTCCTCAAAGTCGTCCCCCATGTTAAGGACTGGTGGGATACTTACTCTCAGCAAAGGGTCACAAAGGAATTTGAAACATTTATGGTTTCCCCTACATGGGTTTCCTTCCAAGATTCCATTAAAGAACAATACTACCCCATTGGAAGCTATGAGGACTAGTACACCCGATGGACCACCTTGTGTCAAGAAAGGAACTAGACAGTACTAGATTTCACCAATATTTTCCATAGCCTATGCACCAAATTGGGTATCAAATACTTTAAGAGACATCTGGTGCTCAAATACTACAGTTGTTGCATAGATACATTCAAATAGAAATGTATTTTTTGGAAATCACCTAATTGGGTACGACTTATAGATATGTTGTTAAGATCGAGCAGAAATTTAAGCAGAAGAGGCAAGAGTTTGGATCTGCAAACCCCTCACAGGAGAAGCAGGGAAAAGGTGGCCCCAACCCACACAGAAAAGGACAGAGAAAAGATGGTCACTCTTAGGACAACTAGTCCTAGCCACAAAAAAATAAGGGAAATGAAAATATGAAGAAGGACACAAGAAAATGGTGTGAATACCATAAAGGCCCTTGGCACAACACTGAAGAATGTTGTTCCAAGAAGTCACATGTGGCCAAGATGAAGGTGTTCGATTCCGAGGTTGATTCTGACTCTGAATCAAATCCAGAAGGAGGGAAGGAGATTATCAATGATGAACCCAGTGCTACTGTCGCTACCACCAAAGTCCAACCAAGCAAAAAATAAGAACCAGAGGAAGGGGAATGCCCTTTTCACTCATAGATGTGGGTAAAGGGGGATTTGTTTCATTTCATTGTCGATAGCGACAGTCAAATGAACATGATCTCAACAAATTTTTTCAAGTGATTGGACATGTCGATGACACCGCACCCACAACTCTACACCATCAATTGGCTTTTCTAAGGAAGAGATCTTTGTGTCAGCCAACAATGTCGTCTGCCCTATGACATCAAGCTTTTTAAAGATGAGGTATTGTGTGATATTTCTCCCCTTGAAGTTTGTGATGTTATTTTAGGAAAACCATATTTGTGGAAGCGTCATTCTATGTATGATTCTATACCCCGCAACATTATTATTACTTTGGGTAGATGATTGTACATGATACTAGAGGTAGTGTTTCCTACTGCTATTTCTTTAATCTCTTCTAAGCAATGCAGTAAGGTCATTTCACATACTGGGAAGTTCATATTCTTTGTTATCCATACTAATAGTAAGAAAAAGTTTGTTTCCACATATGTGGCCTCTACACAGAGCCTCTCTTTACAACAAAAGAAAGTGGAAGGGATCATGGAAGAGTATAGATACATCTTCCCCTCACCCATTGGGGTACCAACACACTAGAAAGTCAAGCATCCAATTGAACTGAACCCCAGTGAAGCTCTGCCTCATGGACCAGTCTATCTTCAATTGCTAATGGAAAATTATGAAATTAGGTGTCATATCCAAGAGCTTCTTCAAAAGGGGCACATCAAACACAACTCCTCCCATTGCGGAAGCCTAATTATACTAGTGTAGAAGAAGGACGATACCTGACAACTCTTCATTTATTACAAAGCATTGAACAAAATCATTGTCAGGAACCAGTACCCAATTCCCAGGATTGATGACCTTCTTGACCAACTCAAGGGGGGAAAGTTCTTCGACAATATTGACCTAAATTCTATCTACCACCAGGTTCCCATAGAACCAATTAATGTATGGAAGACAAATTTCAAATCTAAAGAAGGTATTTTCGAATGGTTGGTCATGCGCTTTGGCTTAACAAATGCACCAACCACTTTCATGAGGTTGATGGATGATGTATTGAGACCCTTCACCAACTCTTTTGTGGTGGTATATTTGGATGAAATCCTCATCTTCAACAGAACTTGGGAGGAGCACATGCAACATATTCAACAGATTTTGAGCACTCTATGGAAACACAAGCTATATGGAAACTTGGAAAACTTCTCCTTTGGCATGAACAAGGTCCAATAATTGGGCTACATTGTTGATGAGCATGGGGTACATGTTGATCCAGCTAAGATCCAAGTCATCCATAACTAGCCAGTCCCTACCACACTAACCGAGCTTCATATCTTCTTAGGATTGGCCAACTTCTACCGACGGTTCGTGTTTGGATTCTCTCGTATTGCATGGTCCCTCAGCCAAGTGACCAAGGGTGGTGACATGTAAAATTTTGAGTGGGGAAAGGAACAACAACAAGCATTAGATGATCCGAAGCATCGCTTGTGCTCAGCTCCAATACTCTCCTTTCCTAATCTGCAACAACCGTTCAATATTGAGACCGATGTGTTTGAATATGCTATAGGCGCAGTTATCACTCAACACGATCATCATGTGGCATACCATAGTGAGACACTCTCAAATATTGTCCGAAAATATCCACCTATGAAAAGGAAATGTATTCCATTGTACAAGTCTGTCATCAATGGAAACATTACATTTTGGGAAAGGATATGATCATCCACACTAATCACAAGCCTCTATAGTTCATACAAACACATGGGAAATTGCAGAACGAACGCCATCAGAAGTGGTCCACCTACCTGAAGCAGTTCCATATCAACATCCAGTATAAGAAATGGAGCTCAAATTGTGTCGATGAATTCCTGATTTTAACTCCCATGGATACACTCACCACTGTTCTCCATTCCTATGGACATGAGGCATTTGAGTGGCCCCAACTTTATCAGCAAGATCCAGACTTCGCCACCACCTATCAGCTCTTGGGTACAGGTGCAACTATCACCAATTTTCACATTCAGGACAGACTGTTATGCCATGTGGGCCATCTTTGTGTTCCTTCAAGTGAGCGTACAAATATGATTTGGGAATCCCATGATAGTCGGATGAAATCACATTTTGGCATGGATAAAAATGTATTCGTTCTACAGAAACATTTTTATTGGCCAAAACTTCGATAGAACGTCAACAAGTATATCAGATCTTGCACTACCTATGCCATTGCCAAGCCAACCATCAAGAAGTAAGGCTTATACACCCCTCTTTCTACTCTAGATAAGCCTTAGGAATCCATCTCAATGGATTACATGTCTGGCATTTCTTCCACCAAGCAAGGAAATGATTGTGTATTTGTGGTCGTTGATAGGTTTTCGAAAATGGCCATCGTCACATCCTGCAAGAAGAATATCACAACGACAGATACTACCAAGATCTTCTTCAAACGAGTGTGGGTCCATTTTGGGATACCACAAACTATCATCTCTGACCGGGACAATAGGTTCCTCAACAAATTTTGGTCGAGTCTCTGATCACTATTGGACACCAAGCTCACTAAATCCACTGCTTTCCACCCCCAAATAGACGACCAAAAAAAGTTCGTCAATCACATGATTGTGCACATATTATGCATGTACAACTCTAAGAATCTGTATACATGGGATGAGAGTCTCTCCTATGTTCAACATAGTTACAACAGGGCTCTCCATAGCTCCACCGGTCATAGCCCATTTCAGGTGGGGCTAGGATTCCAACCCTTGGGTCCCATTGATGTTGCAAAACCTCTTGCCACCAAATAAACAAAATATTCCCATGTTCATTCTGAGACCGACAAAGCCACCAGATTCATTGACCAGATTCAACACATCCGCCAACAGGTCCATGAGAGTTTTCAGAAATCCAATGCTAAGTACAAGCAACGCCATGATCAATACAGGGTACCGCACCAGTTTCAAGTTGGAGACAAATTCTGGTTACATTTGTAGAAGGAGCATCTTACATGGCCCCATTTAAATATTCTCCCACTTCCCTATGGGCCTTAAACTATCACCAAGGTTGTGGGTAGAAATTATTTTGAGATCAACACTCCACCCTTCCTTGGCTTGCACCAAGTGTTCAATGTGGACCTCCTTCGACCATATTTTCCACCATTTTTGGACACCTCAGACATCACTGAACAAATGACACCAAAAAATATCAACCCTGACTACATGGAACAAGAATCCACTGATAATATAGTGGACATACAAGTCAAGGGAACTCGCCAGTAGAGGATCTAGCTTTATTGAGTTGTCAAGGCAGGGCAACTCCTACAGTAAGGAAAATGGATCACCCGGGGCTAAATTCAACAAAATTTTCCTCACCTGATGGGGGGACTCAATGCAATGAAGACCATTTATGTCTAAGAGGGGAGGTTTGATCCAAGTGGATATTCATGGCCACCCACCTATTCCAACTGGCTCCTATTGATAGTTTTTAGTTCAACACGTTCTTCTGTACATCTTTGTAATTGTGGGTTCTACACTTCTAGGGTTGTCTGAATCCCTACACATCTTGCAGGTGGATACTGATGGCCTCCCACATAACACAACTAGCTTATTTTTTATGTTTTCAATTCAACACATATTGTTGTACTTTTAGGTCCATTTTGGGGCCGTAAACATTGGTTTTTTTTTTGCTCGCCACAGTCAAACTGTAGACGAAGTCAAATTTTGACGACGTAATGTGTATTTCTCTAAAAGAAATTTCCAATGGGATATCACATGCCTAAAATGAAGGTCGTATGCAAAATTTACGACCTTGAGAAGTTGAGGTACCAACTTATCCATAGGGGCCCACATAACTTTTGGCGTTTCATCTCCTAGGGTTAGGTTTTTGGATGTCTATGGTTTTGGAATTCATGAGTAATATCAAAAATTCCTTTGGTGCCTCATTGTTATCATTTTTCTCAGACGGATGTGCATAGAAACCACATATCTTCTCAGAGATAGCTACCACCATTCGAGCAAGTGTTTTAGTTCTGCAGTTTTACATTTTCAACATATTTCATTTATTCAATAGAAGATATTGTTCATTGGATATCTGTGTTGTTATTCATATATATGTTTTTATTGTATTCAGTCTGTTAATAAGTTCATTCCGCTCCTAAATCCAGGTATGTGGTAGAAGCCCTGTAATAAACCATTCTTCATGTTGTTTTATCGAGGATATGGAAATTCAGTCTACCCATTAGATATTTGAACCTTTGATCGAAGTCCTGTTGGCATGTTTTTCAAACAGAGGCAGAGTATGCGTGTTTGTCATTGATGGAAAAGATCAAGACCAGCAGTGCAATGATGATCACATGGAAAGATCAAAAGCAAAAACTTTAGGAGTCAAGGAAGCAACTCACGACAAGAATGATGAAATTGTGAAATGCGAAATCACGACATTTTGGGGTTTCACATACTGAGAGTTGGAGGTGTCAAGGAAAATTAGGACAAGAATGTTGAAACGGAGAAATGCGAAATGCCGAAATACGTTGATCTGACTCCATTTTGGAGTTTCAGATACCGAGAGTTGGAGGTTTTAAGGAGACTCACGACAAGAATGTCGAAACAACGAAATGCAAAATGCCGAAATACATTAATCTGACTCCATTTTGGAGTTTCGGATACCGGGAGTTGGAGCTGTCAAGGACACTCACAACAAGAATGTTGAAACGAAGAAATGTGAAATGCCGAAATACGTTGATCTGACTCCGTTTCAGAGTTTCGGATACCGGGAGTTGGAGGTGTCAATAACACTCATGACAAGAATGCTAAAATCGTGAAATGCAAAACCATGACTTAATCTGAGTCATCGATCAAAAGGAGATTGTGGACCGTTGATCTGACTCCATTTTGGAGTTTTGGATACTAGGAGATTGGAGGTGTCGAAACACTTCATCACAGAAATGTCGAAACATCGAAATGCGAAACGCTGAAATACCTTCCAATCATTTCGGGGTTTGTGACTTGGAGTGTCGAGATACTTCTCCACAGGAATGCCGAAATGTAGGAATGATGAAATGTGAAATCACGAAAGCACTTTATGGATAAATTCTTGGTCACAACTGTGGGCATGTGAAAGGAAAGGTGAAAAGTGCCAAAGGCATAAGGCTCAATAAGTTCACAGTGTAACTGCTAGAAACGACTGATGGTTTTCTACCAGAGGACGCAAAGAGACTTCAAGGTGATCGCCATAGAAGATGAAGAGTCTTAAGGAATATTCCAATGGCATGAAGACTGTTCATAGAGGCTATTGACAGATGTAATACTGTTGGAGCCTAGAACTACAACAGAGGGAATGAGCTCGACTGTGACAGAGAAGACGAAGAGTCCCGACTATTGGAGAGGCTAAGGAATCTCAGCATAACACCCAGTGATGATGGATGCATGGGTTTAACCTCCAGAGAAGCTGAAGAGTTGTAATGATGATCAGGTAGAACACTCAACATGGGGAGAGTATGAAGAATCATTGTGAATAGAGGATGCAGAAGATGCATAGAGAGAATAAAAACGCAGAACAAAGAAGAGATTGGGGGCTGTTGAGAGTGATTAAGGTGTGTAGAAGGAGGGAGAGTGCAACAACTGAAATGTGCAAAAGAGGAATGGTGTATAGAAGGGACATGGAGCACAGAGCATAAAAGGAAGAAGAACATAAAGTGTAAGGAAGGGAGCACAGGAAGACACTAATGTAGGTAGAGCAGAGAAGTGTAGCAGAACAGTGATGAGACCAGTAAGCCATTGATAAATATTGTATCACTGTGATAAATATATATATAGAAAACTTTATATTTCAGGGTGGTAGGAAGGTGCTAGGGAGGAATCTTGTCCTCAGAGGTTCAAGTGGGTGCTTGAACACGGGGATTTGTATCTTCCATCTGGTTGAAGCCAGAGAAACCAGGGTGGCAGGGTGGTGCAAGGGAGAACATTGGTTCTTTGATATACAGGTCGGTGCCTGTGTAACTGGAAGTTGGTGCTTCCATCTAGTTGGTGCTGGAACTCTTAGGAAGTTTGTGCTTCCATCCAATTGGTGTTGGAACTCTTAGGGAGTTTGTGCTTCCTTCTAGTGGATGCTAGAGAAACCAGGGAATCAGTGCTTCCTTCTAGTGGGTGCTAGAGAATCCAGAGAGTTGGTGCTCTCAACAAGAAGCAGCTTGCAAAACAGAGGTTGTATCCTCACAATGAGTTGGAGCTCATATGTATGATAATGTACATAATGTAAAGATTACTTATCACACCAAGAAGAAGATATTTTTACCCTTTATGGGTTTCCTCAGGAAATATTTGTCTCTGTATATTTCATATGTGTCACTGATATCGAATGTTCTATTTCTTACCTCCCTGCATTATTGTGATTGTCATTGAGTGCTCTGCAAAGATTTTAAAATAAGAATAATTGTTTAAGCACGGTAACAACTGATTCAGCCCCACCCCCTCTCAGTTGTCCAACAATTGGTATCAGAGAAAGTTCCTTTTATCTAAAGGTAGATCTGTAAGCTTAAACATGGCAAGTCATGAAGGGACTTCAGCCACTAAGCCTCCTCCATTTCATGGAACAAATTTTTCCTTCTGGAAGGTTAGAATGAGAACATACCTAATGGCCTTAGGTGTTAATGTTTGGGATGTAGTAGAGACTGGATACATAAAGCCTGTTGTGCTAGCTTCCAAGGATGATAAGTTAGAATTTAGCTTTATTTC
Organism: Picea glauca; assembly: GCA_000966675.3. Classification (NCBI taxonomy): domain Eukaryota; kingdom Viridiplantae; phylum Streptophyta; class Pinopsida; order Pinales; family Pinaceae; genus Picea; species Picea glauca. Next base: position 280,445 of record JZKD02S2224311.1, read on the forward strand.
TAAGGGAATGAATGTTATCTTGAATGGACTTGCAGAAGCCAAGTTTGTAAAGGTGGTGCATCTTCAAACTGCCAAAGAAATGTGGGATAAACTTATTAGCAGCTATGAAGGAAATGAGAAAGTAAAAGATGCCAAACTTCAAACATTTAGGTTGAAGT